>JANAVB010039478.1:0-47028 GCA_029216955.1 Iris pallida | reverse complement strand
GAAGATGACTATATGACAGTAAGTGTATCATCAATGTAACCATGCTTCTCCCAACACTAGTCCTCGCGATGATTGGTTCCTCCACAATAGGAACAATATAGACTTCCACGACCACCCGTCCTTATCCTCGGGTACCGTGATGTTGAGCAGATAAATGAGGATGTCCACGAGCAACACCTTGGTCTCCGGGAAAAGAATAAGTGCCTCATCTAGACTAAAAGTGACCGCCATGTCCTTGGCCACGGGTAGCAAGAAAAGTTGACGGGGACTCGATAGCTATGTTATATTAAGCGTGAGGCAAGGCGAGGCGACGAAGCTGGCGCCTCGCTTAAGTGCGCTTAAGCGGTGCTTAAGCAATGCTTAGTTAGCACTTCACCCATTTTTATACATGGAGCCTCCTACAGGTAAAATACTCTATATATACATAAGTTTCAATATTTTTCTTACAATACTACTAGTATATGTATGAATAAAAATACCAATTATCAATCATACAAACTAGCAATATAAATACTAGAATCAAAATGCGAAGTCATCAAAATACCATGGTCAAAATAGTCAACAAGCCACACAATGCATACATACTACGTAGTCATCAAAATACCATTAAACATAAAATCTAAAGTCTCCAAAGTTCCTATTATTTCGGGGCCGTTTATTTTTTTTTTTTTGAACCAAGGCGCTTTTTTCAGCGCCTAATACTAGGCGAGGCGCTATTAAGCGCCACCTAAGCGCGCCTAAGCAACGATTGCTTTTCTGGGGCGAGATTTTCCTAAGCGAGGCGTCCAAGTTCCAGTTTTCGTTTAAGCGCCGCTTAAGCGTCGCTTAAGCGCGCTTTTCGCAACATAACTCGATAGAGGTGGAACATGCGCAGGTACACGATAAACCGTTGACAAAACGTTCGTCAAAGAAAAAGAGCTATGCTAAGAGAACTACTGAGCGGACACCCTCAAAAGTAGATGGTAACGGAGCTAAGGGAACGTCGCCAACAAGGGTCTTTCATTATTGGCGAGTAACGTTGTGTAGGTGATCGACTGAAAGATATTATATTGTTCAAGAAGGCCACTTGAGAGGACACCAAAGTTACACAAATCTTCTCCAGATATGGCCGTATTGAAGATGTGAAAGATGTCATAAAGTTTTTAAAGATTTCTTCAGACGAGTATATGGACTGAAGATGCGTCCAAATTTCCTTAGCACTTTTTAGAGACATAATAGACTTATAATAACGAGTATCCATATAGTTAGATAACCAGACAATTACCTTGTTGTAATTTTGAATCCAATAGGCATATCGAGGATCCTTGGAGTCTAGTGTGACTCTGTCAACTGATGATAGAAGACTTTGGTGTTTAAAATTTGTTCTACAACATTGGACCATTGCAAGTAATTCTTTGCAGTGAAGCGATCATCATGAGTCATAAATTTGTCTTGAAGTCAATTGAAGACGAAGAAGAATCAACAAGAACACCTTTTTCGCCATTAGAGGCTATAATCAAGGGCACATAAGATCAACATAACAATATTGTTGTCCAACTCACCATGAGCTAAGACATCAAAGATGCCAGAGTACCATGTCGAAGTAGCTTCAAAGATAAGAGAATCAAGCGAGAGACCTCAGCAAGCATAAAGTCAAGCCAGTAATGCGGATGACGATGAACCATAGAGATCAGTAGAGGGTTGGGGAGAGAGGTATCTGGGAGAGACCATTAAGGACATCTAGGCTAGGGAGGGGCTTGAAGTAAGTGTTGTAGATTCATCGTACGTGTCGGCTGTAGTCTCGCTGTAAGTTGGTGTCTTAGCCTTGTAGAAGGTTGCATATTTAGCTCTGCGGGAGGTGGTGTTGGCTTTAGCTCCTCTATATGCTATTTTAAACCTAGTCTCACTGTAGGCTAATCTTGAAGGTTTACTTCGCCACTTACTATGTTAGCTTCGTCGTAAGCTGTAGCAGCTTTACCGAAAGCTAAGGAAGGCGCCTGGTTCCCAAGTTCAAACATATAAGTGCTTATGGCCGGAGGATGGGGGAAGGGGGGGGGGGGGGGGGGCGACAGGCGTTGGGGGTTGGAGGGAGGGGGGTGGAGATGGAGTTGTGTGGGGTTGGGGGGGGGGTTAAACTTTTTTTTTTTTTTTGAGTTAGGGGGGGGGGGGGGGGGTGGAGGGGTGGGGGAGGGCCGACAGGCGTTGGGGGTTGGAAGGAGGGGGGTGGAGATGGAGTTGTGTGTGAGGTTGGGGGGGTGGGGTTGAACTTTTTTTTTTTTTGAGTTAGGGTTCTCCCCAAATTCATACCTATGATAATATGAAATTCCTAAAGAATTTTAATTTATTGATGTGTATAAAACATGAGAAGCCTTGATTTATTTTACTTATAGGAGCAAGTCATGACATCATTCTTTAGCACATGCTATATGGACTGATGTAATATATACAATAATAGTTAACCGATACTATCAAAGATGCATTTTGAACTTTTACTATTATTGTATGATAGTTTTTTTTTTCCTGCTCTATAGGTCTGAAACAATGGTGCAAAGGACTAGGACCTTTTAAAGTTGATGTCCTGATTTCCTGTTCTGGAATTTTATCTCTAGTTAACTGAACGCAAAATTGGTGAAAAAGGTTTGATTCTTGTGATTCTATCTGTACTTGTATGTCTGAAGATGACCCATGGTCATCATGGTCGTGTGCCTATATCTTGTCACCCACCTGTGTTTGTTCTACTTTCTTCTACTAGCATATAACAATCTCTCTCTCTCTCTCTCTTACACATACACACGACACAGTCATACATGCAAGTCCAAGGTCCCTCATTTGAGATCTCTATGGACCCCATCAGGCCATATGAGCCTATAAGTTCATCAGAAATTTGGGTGGATAATTTCATAGGTTGACGGATTGACTCACCAAGTCCTCTGCCAACACAAAAGTAGGTGAATGAAACCCTTTCCAAATCCCTATCTGAACCCATAAGCGCAGAAGGATTGGAGTTAATTTTCGAGGACAGGTTTATTTTAGAATTATATAAATATTAGAAAATAGTTCTCACATATAAAGGGAGGCTGGCTTTGAAGAGTTATAGAGATTCTATTGGATTATTATCCCTCTTGGTTAAGCTTTGTCTTTGCCTATTGGAGAAAGGCAATCATACCTTTTCTTCTAGTTCCTCGAGTGGATTTATGTTTACTCTTGTGAGTTTTATGTTAGATCTTGGGCAATCAGTAACATGAGCAATATTCCCATATTGTTCCTATATCCAAGGGGATCGGAATGATGGTACACTAGTTATTGGACATGTTCACATGAATAGTACCTGGCACCAAAGTTTCATATTTGGCATGTTTTGAGATATTCAACATATAAATTACGAAGTTTTCTTTGAGATCCCCCCCCCCCTTCCATCTAAATCTGCATTCGTTTCAGAATTTGCGCAAACGATTCTCTGTTTGCTGAAGCTTCTACAGAAAGCACGTGTATCACTCTTTACCTACAGGCATTCCGTCACTAGAATTGAATCCAACCCTAAACCAGTCTCCTCCATCCTTTTCTCATTTCCTCGCCATTTTTCATCTATATCTTCCAATCCAGACAGGAAGTGTATATTCCTACTAGTTAAGTTTTCATAACAGCAAGAAATAAGCCATTGAAACCAAACACTGTAGGTTACAAGATCCTATTCCTCCAAACGTTTTATTACTGTAGGGATTATGGAACATCTATTACAGCCAGTTCAGTACCAAGTGCAAGTTATGATCATTCATCTCACTCGAGACTGATTGCCACAACGTCTTATTTCCAGTGTAAGCATAGCTGCCATAGTCAAGCGTCTACATTGAATCGCATTTATTACCAACATGACCTTTTTCTACATAATGAAATGCTTCTCATAATTTGCACTATGGAAGTCTTTTGAAGTTTGCTGGGAGACCACTGTTATATATATATATTATATATATATATTATATATATATATATTCCCAGGAGAAATTAACATAAAGCATCTTCCCCTTCTTTGTTTCTTTAACAGTTATCACTAAATGAAGGAAAAGCAACAGAAGTGAGCAGTTTTCTCGAACATGAAATCGATAAGGCATTGTTTATTCACAGAAGGCAGTAACGTCAAAACTTAACAGAGGAAATTCATGATAACAAGCTAGTCTAGCTTTCAAATGACGTGCAGTCTGTGGCAATTGCTGTATGTATAATATATGTGCATATAATATGTAATGTATTCATTAATCTCGCTGAAATTGTCAGTAGTTCCTGGCAAATCCCAAGTGTCATATACATTGTAATATTTCTTGATGTCAATATAATTTGTTCCTGAACAAATTGTACAAATGTTGGTTGTTGATGCACATAATAACACCTTCACGGTGATGTTTATTGAAGTTCTTACAATCAAAATTGTTGGGTTAAGAAGCAGAAGACTGAAATTCTTAAGGCTGAACCTTTCTTTAACTTTGGTTGATGCTTAAAGTCTGACTGAGGTTAAGAAATTTTAATCAAGGTAGTTGTCGAGCAAAGGCACCTGCTTCTTTCATATCCTTGAGCTTATAAACTCTTAGCAAAGAGGTCTTAGGATCCTGACTTATTTCTAGCATTTACTCTGTACTAATGTAAATCAGATGAAATGGTTATATGCTTGTCTCCCTCTTCAACTAGACCAGATTGATTGTTATAATTTCTTCTTGTGTGATCTCACTTGCATATTGCATCAAGAGTTTCAAATTGTTCTAGGGCTGGGATGGTTTGTAAATATCTTGTATGTAGCATTTATTGTTGCAACTGGTATTGCAAATCTTTTGTTTGATTGCTTGTAAATGATGTTGCAGGATTTTCAAATGTGCATTGTTTGGAATGATGTAATTAACATACCTTGTTACAATTTTTGTTGCGGTAAATAGAAATTCATTGTTTGGTAGTGACTTTATTACATGGAATGAAGAGAGAATCCTTTGGAATGATGTAGATGGTGTTGCTGCAAGTAGTGTTGCAACCATTTTGGCTGCAATATTTGTTATGGTACTTGAAGGAACTGATGTGACAATTTGTTGCACAAATTTCACCATTTATATCAAACCAAATGTTTGAATTAATGAAAATGTTGTTAACAAATATTGTATGTATTTTCAATTACAATCAAACAAACACCCCATACTAGGTGCTATTCTTTGAGAACAGGAGCTTCCCTATAATGTCATTGATTGACCTATGATTTTGTGGCTACGATTTTGCTTTCTTCCTCTATGCCTATGCTACCTATTCATTTAGGGTCATGCGTGTTTGTGATCTTGTATGCTCACTACCATGGACAGTGCTCTTCTTGCTCACAACCATGGACACCTCTGCTAACTGAAGTTACGTTTAGGCAAGGGTCAATGCCAAGCTAGAACATTAATATCACAACTGACCCACAAATTAAACTAAAACATTGATACCATTCAACTGTCACTCTCTAAAACACACTTCTTCTGTCTAGGCATGTGCTTGAGCTTAAAAACTCTTCACCTCACTTTGATCATCCATAAATACACTAATCACAGGTTAGGTGTGCTCCTTACTTCACCAAAAGAATCTGTGCTCCAACTCACAAACTTTACATGAGCCAATATGGAGTCAAGGTCCAACTAACTGACACAAATCTGACCAAATCTGATATATTAAGGGCAGGTAAGGGAGTCTCTTAGGGCAGTTGCAACTTCCCTTTGGATTTATACTGGAACTAATACTGTGTCTCTAGCATGAATTGGTAGCAAGTGGAGGTCACTCTCTTTTGTCTGCTTCAGCTGATGATTGACTTCTCTCAGTTTCAGTTCCATATATATGCAATCTATTAACTGGACATTCTCTCATCATCTATATATATATAACAAAGATTTGGTAGTTTGTTTTTTTGCTTTATGTTTTGGTAGTTGTTACTTCAGTTTGTTGTTTGCATAATTCTTGAGGTGGAAAAAAAGTACAGTAGCAGTTATCATTTATTCTGCAGGCAGTGGCAGGGACATCTTGCAGATGACAGGGGCATGCCTTGATGAAAACTGTCAATTATCAAGTACTCTGTACTCTTTGTCATAATGGTTTGAGAATCTTTCAATATTTTAATTACTCACGACTTGTTTAATATGTGCAGAATAAACATCTCTACTGGCTTTCCTATCTTTGTCATGCCTTTTCTTTTTGTGGGTAAGTGAAGATTTTTTTTTTCTGGTTTATTTTCAATTTGATTGTAAATCCTCATCGTCTCAATATTATATAGTTCCTTTACCTAATTCAAAGCTAAAGAATATTTCTTTATCAAGTAAGTTATTCTTCATGTTATCCTTGAAAACTTATATATGGCCTTCTTTTAAGTTGGGCCTCCTATATGCTTTTACACAGGCTCCTTTAAAAATGCCATCATATCTAGGATCCTTTAAATTGCTTTCATTGATTGGACTAGGGTTTCTATCCGTGTAGCTCCGGGTAGTGATAGGCAGTGTCGAAATTCCTGTCGGTATACAAAAATTCTAGAGTGTTAACAAGGTACCAAAATTCTAGCATGTTAAGAGGGCTTAGGGTTATATATTTCTATTTTCGAACACACCATGGTATAGTTTTTGTACTTGAGTCACCTATGTAACCTTCCAAATTAGTTCAGGATATAGACTACCTCGCGCCTTCACCATAAAATTTGGATGGATAGTGTGAGTAATTTATTATACTCCATACAAAATGTATAGATTTTTATAATTTATAGATCCAAAATTGTGTTGTACCAAGCCAGATGAGGATCTATGTAGTGTTATGAAAAGTGATACAAAACCACAACTAATTCTAAATCTATTTTGATTTGGTTAATTAGGAAGAGTTGGTAATTTAAAATTATCCTAAATAATTAAGTTGATTCCTTTTAAGTTGTTTAGAATTAAGATTTCTATTTGGAAGTAAATAAATATCCTACGACTTATCCTAAATAATCAATTGTCTTATGTTATAATTCATTGGTTGTTAGGATAAAGATTTCTATGACACTATAACTTATCCTCAATAATAACTTATACTCATAGGGTGTGTGTAGTCATCGATAGAGAAAGGAAGAAGAAAGAAAAATTAAGAGGCAAGAAGTGAGAGTGAGTTTTCGGATATTTTTGGGACTCCTCATGTGCGACATTTGGTATTTTCTTCGGACTTCTCTTGTGATTTATAGGATTGGGGCTATGCAAAGTTGTAGAATCTAATTATGAGTGATCTCACTCTTCGATTGTTTTTCCGGTATGGTTTTTCTAGTTTATCCTTTTTATTTGCTTGCCATAAAAGTGGTATAAGGAAATTCTTGGAGAACATTTTTCGTGCTTATTTTCAAGTGGTATCAGAGCTTTAGTATGGACATTTAGCATAGTGACAATGGACGTGAAGCATATGACGATGCTCAAATGGTTCGACGTGGAAAAATCGATGGCAAAGAAAATTTCTGGTTGTGGCGGAAGGGTCAAAAATATATTTATATAACAAGATTTAAAAAGTCTTTTTGGGGGGATCAAATAAGCAAGAGTCTAAAGTGTCACGCCCGCTCCCGTAGGAGCGATCGTCCTCGCTAAGGGTGATGCCGCACGAGCCTAGATTGCGCTCGTGCAAGGCGGGTTCCATAACGGCCGATTACAGCGGCTGCGACAGGGTCGTCGCAGAAGTCCCAAGTAGAGACATTGAATAATAACAGCAGAAATTAACAAAACACAAGTCATTCAACAAATATTTTATTGTGTTGAAACAAGGATTACAATAGGCGCAAGACCAATTACAATCACTCAAGCTCACTCTTCTCACATTACAAGTACTCAGCTCTCTCATCTCTCAATGCAAGTCTTGAACCAGCGGATGCTTCGAAGGCGACGTCCATACATTATGTCCCGTATAAGTCTTGACTCCATGGCCGTACGCTTCGAATCGCCAAGGAACTCGTGCCTCGACGCATCCAAGCGAGCTCCGCGTCACGAGCTTCTACCTGTGCCTGCACATGAAGACTATGTGGGTGTCAGTACTCAACTGTACTGGTGGAATGAGCTCCTCGCCCACCCATACAAAATCAACACGTTCGATTTACTTCGTGCAATAGTCCCTTCTTATCAATTGTCTTTCTAGTCTTGTCTTAGGATCATTTTAGGACAGACGCCTTGGCCTATTTGTGTCTCTAGACCATCCCGTGCTTGCGATAACAACGTTAAACTCATGCCTTGCCTCTAGACCCTTCTCGTGCCATCAACGTTAACCTATCAAGTCGTGCTTGTCTTTCGGCACAAAATCAGAGACGCAACTACGCGATGAGACTCCATTCCCATGTGACCGCGCTATAAGTCTTATTGAGGCGTGCCTGCAACTCAGTGAGACTCAACCATATTCGCCTCGGACCATTGCTACTTAATCATCAACTGACCCATCCAAACTTGTGAACTAAGTGTCACTCAACCAACTTTGCCTTGCGGCGTTTCTGACTTAAACTCAAAACGACTCAATTCCAAACTTGTGCAACACTATGCCAACAACTTAAGACTTGACACCACATCTCGTGCGAAGCACGGTGTCTACGCCGCGGCCAAATCTTAGGCCCCAAAACATTGTCTTTATCGTGTACCTGTTCCTCCGACTCTTGATATACTGCACATAGTACTGACTCAATCCAAAGGCATATACGCGGATCGCCGCCCATGCCGACTCATCTATATGAGGTCACTAGCATAACAAGCTATCCTGGACTCATAGCTTGCGTTAGCCGGGACCCTTCCACGCAAGGTAGCTAGTCCCCTGGAAGTCCCGACTAACCCGGTGCTATCGATTCAGCACACTATCCCTTATTTCCATACTCAGCCATAACGGTCCCGGGCCCTGTGGTTACCGTTACGGGAAACTATTTACCTTGTCGACAAGTTATCGCTGACCATACAAGACTCGACTAAACTGACGTCTCACACAGTATTCTACCTATAGTATTACCATCTCTTTCAAAACCAAGTTCAAGACTTCTATCCTTGAGACCCCTCGACGACCCATGGTCGCGAGCATTCTTTCTATGTTACCACATCATTCCACTCAACTTAGGAATGCCTATTTGAAAGCCCCTTGTTCAAACTCAATGAATCAACTGTAGCGTGCCTTAAACACTAAGTCCATGCATCGTGCCTTAAGCCAACCGTGTTTTATGCAACACTACCACTCGATCATACTTTATACGACGGGCCTTGGGATCGTGGGACTATTCAACTCATGAACACCTATTTGATAGTCCTTGCCTTACTTAACTTTGCACAAACTTGACGAGCAAAGACTGCGTCAAGCCTTGCATCGTGGGAACGTGCCGTGCACGCATTCGACTTCGAACGACCAAGTCATTTAGGTGCCTAGACTTATGTCACAATCCGTTCAATGCAACTTGACTCATGGGCAAGCCAAGGCTATGCCAAGCCTTGGACGATGGGACCGTCATGCTTCATGAAGCATTCATGCGGGCAACGCCTATGACTTAGGCTACGTTATAACTTCGCCTACTCGACCACCTCTCCTTCTCCCAAGCCACGGGACAAAGGATCGAGTGTATTTTCAAAGCACGTCGTGCAACAACTCTAAGCCAATCGTTGGACCTTTCATATTCTAACTCAATTCGACCCGTCGGGATTACTCCCTTTAGCTATGTGGATTCGTCTCTTTTATTATCAAGCCTACTTGTGCAAGTTGAAACGTGCGATTTATTATGTGAAGGCTAAGATGAGGCATTTACACCGAAACTACCCCACCTGAGCGAGCGGTGCCTCGACCGAGCGATGTCTTCGAGCAGCCGTGCAAGGCTAAGTCGAACGTCGTCGGCGTTTCGATTCCTCCGATTGACTGAGCGGGACGGGGCACTACATAAAGCGTGATGAGTAGGAGGATGGAGTTGAAAATTACAAGTTCCATCACCAGGCTTTGCTTGATGGATAATATTCACTTTAACATTATAGAGGAGGAAATGCATGTGGTCTAACTTTACGAAAAGCTAGAGAGGTTGTACATGGTGAGGTCTGTTATGAGAATATATACTCTATTCGAAGCAATAACTATATGGCCTGAGTACGAAGGAAGGTAAATTTTTCTAAAACACTTGAATGAATTCAATGAACTTTTAATCCAACTACATACTGTTGGTACAGAAGTATAGAAAGAAAACAATAAATGTGGATGCTTTTTAAATGAATGATTTTATCCCACTAGAATAATTCTAGAGGGCTATTGGCTAAGAATGATTTCGCTGGGTAATTTTGAAAGTGGATTATTATCCATGTGGCTCCTATGATAGGTACATACTAAAAATATATAAAGTCCCATGTGAGAATGATTATAATAGGTGATCAATAACGTGATACGGTTAGAAAATCCATTGGGAATAAGTTATCAAAGGTAATTATTAACATGATAAGAAATTATCCCTAACATGGTTGGGGGATAGGAATCGACATACAATCTATGATGATAGCGAGATTTTATGTGCGGGAAAAATATAGTGTAAAAACTCATGATCTTAATGGAAAAAGGCGGGGATTGACTAACTAGGGAATGATCTATGATCAAGAGAAATGGTTTTTTAGAGGTAATTATTAACATGACAAGGTTAGAGACTATTGGGAACTGATAAATGTTCACCAGGGATCAATTGCTTCTAGCGATTCTTTTGTTGGGGATTAGAGGTTCACTGTATTGACTTAATCATTTTTTTTGATAACTGTCTGTTGGGGAAATTTGACAAATGTGAATGGAAATAAAACATTTGCTAAAGATCGATTGTTGACTCTATTAGGGAGATTTAAACAACTGTTTGTCGGAAATCAAATTTATCCGACTCATGGGGTTATTAGAAAGTATTCCCGACTCCGCTGGGAAGTTTGGGAACTATTTGTCAGGGTTGAAATGCTTTTGATCTTTGCTGAGGAAATTTGACATACATTGACTAGGGATTAAATACTTCTGAATCCTGTTGTCGTCGATCAAACATAGTATTTTTTCAAGAACTTGCTATTGATAGGCATCATGATAACGTTACCATTTGGATAAGCGAGATAGTAGGTTCCATTAGAGTAGACATACTTTACCACGAACGACTCTTCCTATTTAGGATAAAATTTGCCTTTGGTTTTAAGCATCATGATCATTGGTCATCTGACTGATAAGACTAGATCTTTGAATTGGAACAATCTTTCTTTGACCTTTTTATTGAAGGCTTTCGAGATGAGGGCTTGATATAACTCAATGTATTGTTAAGCTTTTAGTCTATTTTCGTCGAGTGCTTCCAGTTCTTGGAGTCGTAACCAATTATTTTCTTCCAATGTCATCTTGGTTTCCAAGTGAGTATAGTGTAAATATTTGTATCCCAAGAGGTATGACTGGTTCACGCACATAAACCATAGTCCGTTGTTGTCCAGACCATTGTACAGTATGCCCAAAGAAGCTCTTCAAAATTTTCATTTCAATCTCATCCATTCTTGAGTAACTTGATGATCATTTTGTTGAATACTTAAACACATTAGTAGGGGTTATATGTTATTGAAGTCATATTCTGAATCCAATATTTATCTCAAAATCGATAGAGTGACTAACTTACGAACCGAGGACTATTATCATGGATAATCTGTCTAGGGACACCAAATCGATGAATAACATGGTATTCGATAAAGCTAACTACATTGGAGATCTTAACTTCTGCCAGCGGCATGGCTTTTGCCCTCTTCGAAAAGTAATCATTTATTGCAAGGATAAATCGATGACCCTTCGTTAATGGAGGGTTGGTGGGGCCTATGATATCCATATCCTACGTTTCAAATGTCTATGAAGCGATAATGGGTTTAAGAATGCAGATGGTTGATAAACGAAGTCAGCTTGAATTTTACATGCTTTGTACTTCTTTGCATAATCTATTACATCAGTAATCATGGTAGGCCAATAGTAGCCAAGCCAATTCTTAATTGATTATGATGGTTCAGACTTGGTTGATGTGTGCCACAGGTGCCATTATGAGCTTTCCTAAGGGTGTCTTGTGCTTAAGATAAACAACAGAGCAACAATCCGTCAAATGAATATCGACACAGCCTCTTTGTGACTTTGACCTAATAGAATCGAAGGGATCACCTTCAGATTAAACTTCTTCCTTAGGATCATCATGTAGTATCCTATGTACAACATAATTAATGAGAGGAAACTGTCAACCACGAGGCTCAAAGTCCATTGACGTATTATAGACTTTTGATTTCTAGATTATTCTTCGTACATAAGAGTTGATGACTAGCCACCATAAAAAATGGTTCGTTTTGATTAGCAATGCAGGAAAGTTGCAAGTGCTGCGAGGGCATCTTCTTCGTTGTTTGCAAGCGAGGTATATGGCTAAAGAAGAAACCTTTGAACATACTAGCCTACTCAATGGTAGCTTGATGGTAAGGTATCAAGTCTTCATGGCACACATAATATTCACCTCTAACTTGATTGATAATCAGTTTTGAGTCACCACAGGTTTTAAAATATTCTACCCCTAATTGGCGGATAAGTTGAAGACCAATAGGTACAACATTGTACTCTCCTGTGTTATTAGAGCAAGTTTATGTTAATGAGTATGCACGATGAATGACATAGTTTTCTTGGTATATAAACACTACTCCCACTCCAGTGACTATGTTGCCTTTGGGGCCTATTCTTGACGCACCATCGAAGAACATTTGTCATATCTTCTTGCTTGAAGTCATGTTAGCCTGCAAGACTTCATTCTGGATGTCCTTATAAAGCTTTGACATTTTTGGAATTGGCTGTGCAGCCAAAAGTCTACAAGATCATGACTTTTTATAGCTTTCTGAGGTATGAAGGTCATGTAACACTATAACAATAGTATCACCCAAGTTGCTAGCCTAGAATTCAACGTGCTAGGTTTCGTCATAAAGACTTGTAAAGGGATAACTCTGGAAATGACGTGAATTTATTGCCATATCATATAGTTACGCGTCTTTTGAATCACAAAGACCAATGCTAAGCATTCCTTCTCAACTAGATTGTATCGGTGTTCAACCTCGATCAACATTCAACTTAGATTGTAGATGGCATGTTTGTGACCTTCGTCATTCTTTTATGCTAACAAAGTACCTAAAGCATGATCCATTATATGTACATAAGAATGATTTTTCTCTGATATGAGCTACCAAAATTGGAGGCTTCATCAGGTACTCCTTGATATCCTTACGGGCTTTTTGGCATGCATCGCTTAGATGAACTTGACACCTTTGTTCATCATTTGTAAATGATTGACATCGACCAGATAGATTTGTGGTAAATCTTTTGATATACATAAGTCTGCCTTATAATCCTCTAAGTTCTTTGGAGTTCTTAGTGGTTCACGTTTACCTTGACTTGTCAGGTTCGAGATGAATTCCTTTCGATGTGATCACGAATCGCAAGAATTTGTTGTTGGATACCCAAAAAAGACTATATGATTCATTTTGAGTATTGAGCTCACATCATTTTGAACACCTTTTTCAAGTCTTGTAGGTCATATTCTTTGTTTATTTTGACATCAATGTCATCAACATAACTTTCTATGTTCTTTTATCACTACAAGAAAAAGATCCTATAATAACGTTTGATAAGAGTTTATTACAATGGTTCATTTATAAACATTACAGAATTTCTGCAACAGCACATAATATGACGGGTATGAAGAGTTTTTGGCCTATTATAACGATTTATATCATCAAGCGTTATATATTATTCACACATATGTAACGTTATTACACGCAAACGTTAAAAAGCGGCAAAAAAATTAGAGCGCCCGTCAAACCCGACCCCCTCCTCCAAATCAAAACCCTCAGTTCATTTTCCCCCCCTCTCTCTCCTCCTATTTTCCTTCTCATCTTCTCCTCTCATCTTTCCCTCCTACCACAGCCCCGAAAACCCTAACCCTAATTTTTGGGGGTTTTTAAGGAGGAAAAAGAGGAGGGAGTGAAGCCTCACGCCTCTGGCTACTTCTTCATCGGCGTCGTCCAGGCCAACTCCTCCCTGGAGGACCACGACAGGTGCTCATCTCTCCCTCGATGACCTACGTCGGAGGCTACGACGGCCATGGTGATATTTTTCCTTCTCTTTTTAGATCCAGGTTTTCCAAACCCTAATTTTTTCTTTGTACTTCCTCGAACTCGAACCCTAATTTTCGATTTCGAACATAATGTGGTCGAGATCTCATTACGAAAAGGACGTAGGCGCCGGAGATGTGGAGTTCGGCGGTGCCTGCTGTATCCGGAGATGCTGGAGGGAGCTCCGATGGGCGTTCATAAGGAAGATCGATGCCATCCTCGCTGTCAGCTCTTCCTTACCGTTGTCGTCGCCTCCATTGTCGTCGTTGTCTGCCCCATCTCCCACTTCTTCGTGTCCAGTGGCATGCGCTTCCTGCTCTGGATCTTCCTTATCATCCTTTCTTTCATCCGTATGATCTGTGATGATTTATTTTTCTTCGTTTTCTTAATGTTATTTTAAGGATTTTATTTTGATTGTTTATTTTTTTGGTAAATGATGGTTAAGTTTTGTTCCAGTTGCATTACTACCACCAGAAGCACCCGATGAATCTGCTCTTTCTTGGACTGTTCATCGTGTCGATCACCTTTGTTGTCGGATTGTCGTGCACTTTCACAAGTAGTAAGCTTACAATGGTAAGTTTATTCAATTTATGGTTAACATTGATGTGATTAATTGCAGTGAGAATTAGAGTCATTTTCAGTACTTTATTGATTGTTGTTAAATAAAAGAAAGAAAAATCTAATTATTGCAACAAATGTTGGAAGGTTCCTTTTAACTCCTGCTTTGGTGCAGTATAATGACAGGTTCCAATCTTTGTTTTAGGTTTCAGATCAATCAAAAGAGGAGAAATTTGGACAGAGCCTTCTGTGAATTGTTTTTTTTACTAGTTAATGTATTAGATGTTGCAACTTTTGAAGATGGTTCCTGTGAACCATGTATATGCTTACATATAAATGCTCAATTTTACCCCAATAGTGAAGGTTTGAAGGACAAACATAAGATGTCATCTTTGACCATTTAGATGCAAATTCCTTCCAATGCACTCCATTAGGAAGAACGATCCTTGGTCTTGAAGCGAACATCAGGAGGATCACTCAGGATGACCTTCGAGACTATATCTCAACTCAATACACAGCTCCTAGAATGGCACCCCCTGCTAGCATGTAATTTTATTAGGAAGTCCTTATAAATATTGGGTATAAATTTGTCTTCCAATCAAATTGAACAATCTTTTTTCGGGCATTTATGCAGCCAGGTCATTTCTACTGCAGGTGCTGCATGAGGAAATTGTCAAGCTGGTGGAGAAGTTGTTCACGAAGCTTTCAGATAATCCCCTAATGGTTGACTTAATTTCTGTTCATTTGCAAAGCCCATAGACTTCAATTTATTTATGTTCTGTTGCAATGCTCGCATATTTTCATATAAGCATTTTCTTGTCTTTTAGGATATTTTTATAGGTGGTGCAACATCTGTGTGAAGTATAATTTTACATGTTATGACAAGTAGAAACAAAATTCCTGCAGTTACTCTTTTTATAGCTTGTTTTTGACCGATTAATTTGGTTCACCAATATCTTGACCAACTTTTGCTTTTATGAACATGTGGAGGTACAGTCTTTTCACTAACTTGACCTTTATTGTTACATGTTTATGGATGTTAATCTTCTCAATATGATTATATTATTCCATTTATTCCAGACACTTATATATCCAACACTCAGGAAGCCAAAACATTTGCTTTCCTTATTTGAGGAAGGAATTGCTAAGGGCACTCGAAGAGTAACTACTATTATAGGAGAATGTGCTATTGAGGCTATACAATTAGCACATTCTCTTAATTCTGAATAAGTGACTCTTCAAAAGATGAAGAACTCTTGCTGGAAAAGGTAATTTTGAGATACCATGGTAACTTTTGGATACATGTTACACATTCCATGTGTCTCTGTTTCACATGATATTGGGCTAGTTCTGGTATTTGAAGTTTTCTAAGGGTATTTTCTTAAAATTTTGTAGGACCATGGTACTTAAATTCGGAACTAGTATTCCTTTTGTAGAGGCCAACATTCAACTATATATTGATTCTATGGATAGGTACATCGAAGCATTGTATCACTTTGATAGCAGTAAAGGAATTATTTACTTGTTCTGTGGTTTCTTTTACGGATTTAGATGGCCACCTTATGAATCCATTAGGTTCAAGTGTTGGCCTCTAAAAGTGTGGGTTCTAGTTTCCTTGAGACACTTATATTTGTAAAACATACTTGACTTTGGGGCCTCTCTGTCATAGCACAATCATCTACAATAGTTGCCTTCAAGACCTTCCTTCACCCCTCCCCCCTTCAATGTGAGTTGGAGCTTTTCTAAATGCCATGGTGGACGGTATCTGAATCAAAGTAAATTGGTATTTCTTTAAGGTATTTTTCGGTTGTAGACTTCCTTATATACATATTGCAGCTTGTTTGCCTCTTGAAACTTTTTGTGTCTGCCTTTAAAATCTAATGAATTTGCACATCACTTGCAAGTTTTTATTTGGAGATCATCTATTAATTTGCACATGGTTGCTTCCTAATGATAGGCCAAATCTTGTACAAGGAAAGTATCCAGTCCAGGTAATTACTGAATTTTTGATGGTTTCTTCTAAGGTTCTCAATTTTTAATGTTATGTTTAGGATGTTTTCTAAGCTATTCAGTGCAAATCATTTTCTGTGTCCACCATCATGAGCTTATTAAACTTGTCTATGAAATGTTTTAGTGATTGTCTTCAAATCGCTCGGCATTGTATAAGGTCTAGCTTCATGTCTATTCTTTGATAAATCAAGTTATATAATTTCATTTTAAAGTATTATAGTACTGGCTGAATTTTGTGTTGGCAATTTTTTTGCAAAGTTACTTTGTTGTTGTTAACCCGCATTTCCGAAATTATTAGATTTATTATTTTTTGGTATTTTCAAAAAATTTAGAAACAATGATTTTGCTAAGACTTTACAAATTTTTTTAAATAAGTCAATCTGATTATTAACTATTTTAGAAGGATTTTTGAATGGGAAGACTCTAACAACCAAGTTAGAGTGCTCTCCAAGATTCTAACTAATTCCTAACAAACTTGTAACAAACTCTCATATTCTCTAACAAGCTCAACAAACTCCCCTAACTAACTTTTCTAACAATTTGTAATAAAGGAAAGCATTGGGGTCTTTTTAGTAAAATTCCAATTCTTTCCTAATTTCTATTTAAACTAACACACACACTCTCTCTCTGTCTTCTCTTTTTTGATGGAATGAGGGAGCAGAGCTCGAGCTCTCCACTCATTCTTGTCCCCAAATTCCCTAACCCTAACCCTAATTCCTTTTGGCGATGAAGATGGAGATGGCGACGGGGGTTTCCACTCCGACGACTGGATCGGTAGTAGCGCCACCTCGGCGTTGAGTTTACGGCGACACTCCGTTCATCAACGACACGCGATTCCAGGTGAGTTCCTCTGGCGACGGCGAGTTTCCCCGGCGGTTCACGACGACAGACGCAACGATGGTGATGACGAGCTGTCCCTACACCTAGGTGCTGTTCCCAACGGCGACTAGGTCCAGTACTCCTCGGCCATGCTCCGTTCTTCTCGAGCGATGGTACGAGACTTCTCCAGCAGCAGAGGCGGCGCAGTTTCTCTTCGACGGGCGGCGAACTTCCTCGGCGGAGCACACGGCTACGTCCCCGGTGACTATTGTTTCCTTCGCATCGAGCCCTCCCCTGCAATTCATCCTCGGCGTTAGAGATCTGGATCAGATCTGTTGATCTGATCTTCTCCTCCAGTTAGTCAACCTTCTTCGTCAATTGGACAACGAAGCTTGGCGAGCAGTCTTCCGAGCATATGGAGACGAAATGCTGAGCCAATTTGAGAATATTTGGATCGACATCGAGTGAGGAACTCTCGCTCATAGCTGTACGCGGGGCGGCTTGTGTCCAGCATCTTGGGGTCGTGTCCTAATTCCAGACCAGAGCTCTTCTTCTCAGGTAATGCCTACTCTTCTTAAATAATTACTTGTTTGATTGTAGCTAGAATTAATAGGAAGAGTTGGCCAGGGATGTGACGGGATACATGGAGTTCAAGATGCTGTGTTCGATTATTCGTATCAGGGCGTGTCCGAATTTTGGGATCGTGTTTGTGTGTGTGGACTCATTTTCAAATTAGTATATGTTTTCGAATGACGGAGTCGCATTCAGAGATTTTTGAGTTGAAGCAGTGCTATTTTCTTATTTTATCTTGATTTTAATAGGGTGTATATTCTTTCAATTGATTGTCTGTTCTTTCATTTAATTGTATATTCTTTCAAATGATTTTCCTTGTATAATTTTGGTTTTGTGTTGGAGTAGATCTGTTGAGCACACTCCTGGGACTTGATTGTGTTCCTGCTCTTCTTCTCAAATTCTGGGCTTTCTCTTTTAAACTGAGTTCTTAGTAGCCGTTGAGGATCAATTCATGTATGGGTTAGTTCAATATTCAGTAATGGGTTTTGCAGTCAATTTGATATATTCCATATATAGCTACTCTTCTGGTGTTGGTGGGTTATAGGTTGTGATTCTCATATGGAACTGGGAAGTTGGTCGAGCTCGAGTAAGGTTATGGAGGTGGTTATGTATATCTCTATTTCGGGTACTAGTCGAGGGGTGCTTGAGTAGGTGCCAGGATTATTTTAACAATTGAAATGGGGATGCTCTGTACATTTAGCTGGAGTTGTGTTTCGTAAGTTCTGGTTTTGATTTGTACATTTTTAAACTGTTGATTTTCTTTGATTTCAAAACCACAGTTAAATGTAAGGTCTGTAGATTAATGAGGAGTTTTACTGAGATGCGTAGATGGGTTATGCTTGCTTATATTAGCCTGTGGGTATGTGCTGAGTTGAGTTGGGTGATGAGTTAGACTTTAACTGTTTGGTAATGTTTTGGGTTGGATTTTAACCTTTGGGCTGGGCATTTAGATTGTTAGTATATAGTGTGGGCCTATTGTTGGTTGATATGTGGAGTGAAGCTTGGGCTAAAGCTATTTTTCATTATTATTTACTGGTAGTTAATTAGTTATTATTTTTCAGTAATAATTATGGCAAATAACTTTAGTAAATTTATCTTCAAATGGTTACCAGTAGCTACACTACCTAACTAAATATTATTTTGTGTTAAAATATTGCATGTATATATATATATTATTAAATTTTTTGTCATAATAACTATAGCTATCCTTGTTAAGTATTCGTACTCTTAAGGTTAGTTGATTCAAACTATTTTACTAGAATACTCTAAATTATTATTGATAAATCGAAATGGTATTATTAGTTAGTTTATAAATATTTAGATAACTAGTACATATGGTTAGCTAGCATATATAAATAGAGAGTTAGTTTGGTAGAAGTTAGCTAGATAATATCATTGTTTAAACCTTAACCAACTTGTATCAAATTCTAGGTGGACATAGAGGTTACTACTGAAGAACAGATGGCAACTCTAGAGGGGGGGGGGGGGGGGGTGAATAGAGTATATAGAGATAATATCTAATTAAAAATTCAACTCTATCACAAATAAAACCAATCAGAGTAAGTGCGGAAAATAAAGAGAGAATCAAGAGAGCATACGCAGACACAGCCGATTTTAACCTGGTTTTCCTCGTGGAGGACTAGTCCAGGCCTGAGAACTCTAGCTCAGGATTAAATCCACTATTTGTGAAATAGTAGTTTACAACCCGTGCCTTTTATTCAGAAGAGCACGTCAACTTCTTACAGAGGATCGCAGTGGCGATTTGCTTGGAATTGTCCAAGCGACTTCTTCAACTCTTGCACAAGAATCCTAACTGAGAGATGCTGAGCACTCGAGACTTAGGAGACTTATGGCTAGTAGATGGGAAGGGTATGGCTTTTCTGAGCTTTAAGAAAGAAGAGAAGAGAAGATTGGATGATTTGAAATGAGAGAATTCTAGGCCTATTTATAGGATTTTTGTAGGCAGAATTCGGCCAGAATTCGGGTAGAAAATTTCAAATATTTGGCCGTTGGACAACTAGCAACCAGCTAACCCTAAAATTAAGGCTGCTGATTTTTAGGGGATAGAGTTCGGCCCGAACTCTGTGTGGAGACAGAGTTCGGCCCGAACTCTGTCTCCAGAGCACAGAACTGGTTCTTGGGAGTTAAGGGTCATTTTCTGGATGGTGGAGTTTAGGATTTTGGGTAGGCTGTATGTCAAGTCTCAAGAGCTCAGCATGACACAGTTTACAATCAGTCTAGACTCAAAGAAAGTGTAAAATACAGACTCATATATAACTGAACTGTAAAGACTGAGCTGTCTTCTGACTTGAGCTTGATGTAGACGTCGTGTGTCGTATTGAATTATTACAAGTATTATTTAGTCAATGTTATCAATATTTGGTTGACTGTGACTTTGTGTCAACAATCTCCCCCATATTGATAATTGACAAAATAATAAATATTCAATATTCATACCTGGACACAGAAATGACAAAAGCAAAGCTCCCCCATAATTGGTGCCGAGCTAAACAAGATAGCTCCCCCGTAAACAATGCGTTGAACCTGTTGGCCTGATAGAGAAATTCTCCCAAAAGCACCAAAAACACATATATACCAAGAAGAATACATAGAATACACAGAATATACATATCTATCCCCCTTTTGGCATTTAGCAATATAATAAGAAGCAGATAATAATGGGAAAACATACCAAAAAGAGAAGAAATAGCATATGAACTAACAGAACGAGCAAAAGCATATAATAATAGAACTACTAGAATCATAAGAGTCACAACTCATAACTAGAGTCACCAAACCATAAAAAGTGTACCAAGTACATAAATCCAACTAAACAACTGAAAAGTACTAGAAAGCATAAAAGTAAACTACGATCAGCAGCAGCATCATCAAGTAGAAGCCATCTCCATCATGGAGCACGAGAAGGCCCAGCAGAGTCGGAGCGCCTGGGGTCCACAAAAGCAGCACCTGGATCCAGGTAACGCATGACCCAAGGATCGTCAATACGATATCCCTCACGACCGGGATCCCGCTCCATGGGAATGGGCATAGAAGGATGACGGGACATGGAATACCGAATATCATGCAGCGAGTTGCTGAGTGCACTCATCTGCAGGGTAGTACGGTAGTCCATCTGAGCCCAGCGATCGTCCTCTAAGTCGAAACGATCTCGGAGCATGGTCTGGATGGAGTCAAGGGTAGCAGGAGGAGGTGGCACATCCTGTCCAAGTGGAGGGGCGTCGGGCTCCTCATCATCAGACTGCTCAGAAGTGTCAGGAGAGGCGACGACTGCTTGAAGACGTCCTGCCTTGGAAAGGAATGCAGGAGCAGACAAGAAAGGACAATCATGAAGAGGAACAATGAAATCACGAAGGACCATAGGAAGATATAATGAATAAACCAAGGCTCGTGGTTTCTTCCTACAGTTAATCATCCAGTCCATCATGGTACGTGGAAGATTAAAAGGAATGCGATAGTGAAGATGATACAATGCTGAGATCTCAAAATATGTGACTTCATCGGTTGAGCCGGCTTTTGGCAGAATAGTGTTGAAAATAATTCGATGAAGTTCATAGAAGTAAGGGTTGAGGTGTTTGGCCATAAGCTTGCGAGGACATATGTTAGGGGCACATAGTTCCTCCTTGAAGCTCTCAAGGGAAGTTTCACCAACAAATTGGAATTGGCGAGCTTCCACAAGCTTATCCCAAGTATCGAGATCTTGAAGTTCATGATACTCGGCCAAATCAGAATCATCAAAAGCAATATCAATACCGGCAACCCGGGAATAGATGTGAGTCGTATCATGAGTCAAGTTGCAATAGAACATTTGTATGGCGCTACGATAAATAACAAAATTTGAAGCAACTAACTCATCTAGGCAAAGATCACGAAATATGGATTCATATTGAGAAAAGATGGTAAAAATAATAGGATGTCCCCCGAATACCGGACGAGTCCGAAAGTCGCTAAACTACTCGTTGGATGCGTCTAGCGATACAAATAATCGGTCGTCATACGTATTAGGGTCGTGGGGACGAGGTGGGTTGAACAACGGATGAGGAGGTTGTTGTTGTTCAACGGGTTGCTCAATGGGAGGAGGAGGATTCGAAGAGGAAGCACCCTCGGTTCGAGTCCTCTTCCCACGATTGGGCAAGCGAGGAGCCATTGCACAAAATAGAGAAATTGAAATAGAGAAGAAGGAGTTATACCTCAAATGAACAATGAACAGTGAAAGAGAATGAGAAAATAGCCCTTCTCCTTGATTTTGGTGAGCAATGGAGCACTATCGAGAGAAATCTAGGGTTAGGGTTTGAGAAAAATAGTGGAGGAGAAGAAGAAAAGGTGGTAAGAAAGAGAGAGAGGGAGGAAAACCCGAATATAAGGGGAGGGTTTTCTTTGGTCGGAGTAAATCTGGACCGTAGGATCTCATTTGATCAAACGGCTGAAACCTGTCCCGATTCTGGAACAGGGGGGACCGAATTCGGCCCGAACTCTGGTAAGGGCAGAGTTCGGCCCGAATTTTGGGTCTTTGTCCCAGAACTAAAATCAGGCTGAAAGGATAAAAAATTGGTTAAGTAAGGGAAATCAGGATAAGTTATAAAGATAACGAATTCAATAAACCAGATAGTACAAGTAGGAGAATAGCAGTATGAAATTGAAAATTAGCATGTCAGCAGATTATAAATCAAAATGTACCGTATAATAAACAAGAAAATATATCATGATTCAATAATTTGAATCTGCCATGGGTTAGCTGCAGGGGCCGGATCCCAGCTAGCGGTAGTCCTGAGGACTAGTGCACCGTGTCGCTTAGGCTTTTACGCCTTGATGTCAGAAGGACCCTTTCGGCTTGTACCCATAGCAAGTTCATTTTAAGAGAATCTCAATATATTCGATATTTACGCAGGTGTATTTTAATTTATGACAGCTTCATCTAAAATTCCAAGTTCACGACAAAGGAAACTGAAGCGCTCTTCGGATAATGGCTTTGTAAAGAAGTCTGCTAACTGATGATCAGTGTCAACAAATTCTAAATTAATCATGCCATTTTGCTGATGATCACGCAAAAAGTGGTGTCTAATCTCAATGTGTTTTGTGCGTGAGTGACATATGGGATTCTTAGTAAGATTTATGCACTAGTGTTGTCACAAAAGATAGGAATATGCATGAAAGATAAATTATAGTCTTCAAGGGTTTGCTTCATCCACAGAATCTGTGCACAACAACGCCCAGCTGCTATGTATTCAGCTTCTGTTGTGGATAGTGCGACAGAATTCTGTTTCTTGCTAAACCAAGAGACTAAAGCCTTTCCTAATAAATGGCACGTACCGCTCGTACTTTTACGGTCGACCTTGCATCCAGCAAAATCAGCATCAGAGTAACCAATAAGGTCAAATGATGTTGACTTGGGATACCATAGGCCCACTGTAACCGTACCCTTAAGGTATCTAAAGATACGCTTAACTACGGTCATGTGCGATTCCTTAGGATTTGCTTGATATCTAGCACACAGGCAAACGCTAAACATTATATCAGGGCGACTAGCAGTAAGATAAAGTAGACTGCCTATCATACCTCGATACTTACGTTGATCTACGGGTTTGCCGCTCTCATCTGGTTCCAGTTTGGTTGAAGTAGCCATAGGAGTGCTGATTGGTTTGACATTATCAAGTTCGAATTTCTTCAGCATGTCCTTTGTGTACTTCGACTGACAGATGAAGGTTCCATTAACATTTGTTTGACTTACAATCCAAGAAAGTAGTTGAGCTCCCCCATCATGCTCATCTCAAACTCGGTCTGCATACACTTGGCAAAATCTTGACAAAGGGTTTCATCAGTAGAACCAAAAATAATATCATCTACATATATCTGAACTAAAAGAATAGTGTCCTTCAAAGACTTTATGAAAAGTGTAGTGTCAATTTTCCCTTTTGAAAAACCTTTCTCAAGCAAGAAGTTGCTTAGCCGTTCATACCAAGCTCTAGGGGCTTGTTTGAGGCCGTACAACGCTTTCTTTAGCTTGAACACGTGGTCAGGAAATTTATGATTTTCAAAGCCAGGGGGTTGTTTTACATAAACTTCCTCCTTAATAAAACCATTCAAGAAAGCACTTTTAACATCCATTTGAAATAATTTAAAATTTTGAAAATTTGCAAATGCACAAAGCATCCGAATGGATTCTAGTCTAGCAACAGGAGCATACGTCTCATCATAGTCGATACCTTCCTCTTGGTTGTATCCTTGAGCTACTAGACGAGCTTTGTTGCGTGTGACTGAACCATCTTCATTTACTTTGTTTCTAAAAACCCATTTAGTACCAATGATCGAGTGATCAGCCGGTCTAGGAACTAGTTCCCATACTTGGCTCCTCTCGAATTGGTTGAGTTCTTCTTGCATAGCAGAAATCCAAAATTCATCATTGAAAGCTTCAGAGATATTTTTAGGCTCAATTTGTGAAATGAAGGCAGTGCTAGCAATAGAGTCTCTTAATGATGATCTAGTGGTTACTCCACGTGAAACCTCACCGATTATCAAATTTTCTGGATGTGAAGGCTTGAAAGAGAATTTCTTAGGCAAGCTTTCCAGAGAATTTGTTTCGGTTGTGGTGTTCATTAGAGTAGACGTTGATGGCTCAACATCATCATCAAGAGTAGCTGCTGCACTGTTATCTTCGTCAAAAGTCACATTTGTAGACTCTTCCACAATTAACGAGCGTTTGTTAAAAACTCTATATCCCTTACTCTTGACAGCATAACCAAGGAAAATACCATCGTCAGCTTTGGCATCAAATTTGTCTAAGTTGTCTTTGGTGTTAAGGATAAAACATCTACATCCAAAAACTTTAAAATAAGAAACATTGGGGGTTCTCCCAAACCAAAGCTCATAGGGTATTTTCTTCGTAATGGGACGAATAAGCACCCTATTCAAAATATGGCATGCTGTACTGACAGCTTCTACCCAAAAGTATTTCGGAAGTGAAAATTTATTCAACATGACTCTAGCCATATCGCCAAGAGTCCTATTCTTCCGCTCCACAACACCATTTTGTTGAGGAGTTCTTGGACAAGAAAACTCATGATCAAAACCATTAGAATCACAAAATCTTTCAAAATCAGAATTTTCGAATTCGCCTCCATGATCACTTCGGATTCGAGTAATCATGTAGCCTTTTTCGTTTTGAACTTTCTTAACAAAAATATTGAAAACCGAAATAGCATCACTTTTATTTGCAAGAAAGAAAACCCAAGTAAATCTTGAAAAATCATCAACAATAACAAAGGCATAGAGTTTTTCGCCAAGACTGGCTACTCTACTAGGCCCAAATAAATCCATATGGAGTAGTTGCAAGGGTCTAGAAGTGCTTACAGAGTTTATGGAATGAAAAGATGACTTGGTTGCCTTGTTCAACTCACATTCGGCACATACGGTGTCCTTTTTGAATGTGATGTCGGGCAAGCCTCTAACTAGCTTCTTGGTTGATAGCCTGGATATATTATCCATATTGGCATGACCAAAACGCTGGTGCCATAGTAGTCGTTCATCTTTATGAGCATATAAACATCTACCTGTATTGTTAGTATTTCCAGACAAATAGAAAGTATAAATATTATCCTCTCTTACCCCTTCAAAAGCGATGTCTCCCGTTGACCTATCATAGATAAGGCATTTGTTTTGTCCAAAGTTAATGTCATATCCATGGTCAGCAAGATGACTAATGCTGAGCAGGTTATGCTTTAACTCGGTCACTAGGCAGACATCCTTTATTACGGGAGAGGGAGGATAACCAATATTACCATTACCTATAATATAACCTTTGAGGTTGTTGCCGAAGGATACATATCCTTCTCTCTTCATCGATAGTGATGCGAAAAGATTTGCGTCTCCTGTCATATGCCGCGAGCATCCACTATCGAGAATCCACTTACTTTTAGTTGAGGAGGGAAGGTCCACCTACATCAAGAGTAGATGTGACCTTTGGTACCCAATTTCTTGAGGGTCCTGAAAAGTTAGTTTTTGGAAACCATGCATATATTTTTCTATCAACTAATCTTCTAATTCTACATTGTGGTGATATGTGTCCATGCAAACCACAATAAGTACATGTAGCATTCCTATTTACATTAGGAGCATGCTGATGATGTCTATAAGCAGTATAATGAGCAGAAGTATGATGATTAGCATGGTGATGATGATTATGCATAGAGTGCTGTGGAGTGGCATGGTGATATTGTCTATATGGAGCATGGTGATGTTGTCTATATGAAGCATGGTGATGTTGTCTATATGGAGCATGGTGATGTTGTCTATATGGCATGACATTGTGATGTTGTCTATATGGTATGACATTGTGATGTTGTCTATATGGCATGACAATATGATGTTGATTGTGTCTTTGTGCAGCATGATGATTGTATCTATGATAATTATTTCTACGTGTATGTGGTTTGTGTCCTTTGTGAAATTGTGTGTATATGAAAGCATGATTATGTGTTGTAGATGGACGATATGAATGACTAGCATGAGAAGTGTTATGCTTTGTGGGTGTCTCATGAGATTGGGTTTGAGGTTGAGCAACCTGTTTACCCAATTTAGTCTCTAATCTCTTGGAGACAGCCTGCAGATCAGTAACCTTAGCATTTAAACCATAAATCTTAGTCATAGAAATCTTGTGTCTACTCTTTTCTTCAGCAAGCAACGTGTTGAGTGTTGTGATTTCTTGTGTCTGTTGCTCAATACGTGTTTCAGCATCATGAAGGCTTAGTTTAAGCTTCGATACTTCATCAGTGACTTCCGTGGGTGAAGTGTCTCTAATGTTATCAAGCAATAGAGAAAGTCTTTGAATCTCGTCTTCATGACTTTTGATTTTGTCCTTGGCGTGTTTGTATTTACCAATGATCTTTTTGTGATCATCGAGTAAATCAGTGAAAGCATCGCCAAGTTCATCAAAAGAGAAGTCGTCAAGAGTTTCGTTTGATACCTTATCGGATGTTGCCATTAGGCACACATTAGCCGTATCTTGAGGAGAGTCCTTTTCTTTCTCGGAGTCACTAGCTTCGCTTTCATGCCAAATGCTTGTGTTGGCATATTTCTTTGATGAAGTCTTCTTGTATGGCTTTTCATAGCGGTTGCTCTTCTTTAAGAATGGACAGTCTTTTCGGACGTGTCCAGTCTTTTTGTAACCATAGCAAGTTGGCTCTTCTTCACCATCTTCTTGTGGTTCCTTCTTCCTTCGATTGAAGCGAAGGAATTTCTTGAAGTTGCGGACCATAAGGGCTTGATCATCTTCTGAGTCATCATCATCTGTCTCTTCGGGTTCAGCCCTTCGCCGGTGAGCTTTGAGTGCGATCTCCTTAGCCTTAGGAGCAGGCTCTTCGAAGTCCTTGAGGTCAAGCTCATGAGTCATTAGCTTTCCCATCAAGGTCTCCATGGACATGGTTGTGAGATCATTTCCTTCTATGATGGCCGTCACCTTAGGGTTCCAAATCTTTGGTAGCCCCCTAAGTAGCTTGCGAATCTTCTCGTGATTTGAGTATTGCTTGCCGAGCGAAGACAGGGGGTTGATGATGTCGAGGAATCTTGTGAACATTTGCGTGATCGTCTCATTTGGTTTCATCTTGAAAGCCTCGTATTCTTGCGTGAGACGGCTTATCTTTGATTCCTTGACTTGGGTAGTTCCTTCATGCGTCACTTCTAGAAGTTTCCATACTTCATGAGATGTGGTGCATGTAGATACCCTGTTGAACTCATTCCTGTCTATAGCACAGAATAAAGCATTAATAGCTCTCGCATCTAGACTTGCCTGTTTCTTCTCCTCGTCAGAATATTTGTCATGTGATTTCTCAACAAGATCACCGTTGACAACTATCCTGGCGGGCTTTTTGTAACCGTCAGTGACGACAGTCCACAGGTCAAAGTCTAGAGACTTGAGATAAAAACTCATCCTTGTTTTCCAATATGTGTAGTTGGTTCCATCAAATAGGGGAGGCCTATGAGTGGACTGCCCTTCACCATGATTGGAAATCAAGGATTGTGTGGTTGCCATGGATTAGCTCTAGGATGTAAATCATTGTAAAGAGAACAGAGCTCTGATACCAATTGAAGAACAGATGGCAACTCTAGAGGGGGGTGAATAGAGTATGTAGAGATAATATCCAATTAAAAATTCAACTCTATCACAAATAAAACCAATCAGAGTAAGTACGGAAAATAAAGAGAGAATCAAGAGAGCATACGCAGACACAGCCGATTTTAACCTGGTTTCCCTCGTGGAGGACTAGTCCAGGCCTGAGAACTCTAGCTCAGGATTAAATATACTATTTGTGAAATAGTAGTTTACAACCCGTGCCTTTTCTTCAGAAGAGCACGTCAACTTCTTACAGAGGATCGCAGTGGCGATTTGCTTGGAATTGTCCAAGCGACTTCTTCAACTCTTGCACAAGAATCCTAACTGAGAGATGCTAAGCACTCGAGACTTAGGAGACTTGTGGCTAGTAGATGGGAAGGGTATGGCTTTTCTGAGCTTTAAGAAAGAAGAGAAGAGAAGATTGGATGATTTGAAATGAGAGAATTCTAGGCCTATTTATAGGATTTTTGTAGGCAGAATTCGGCCAGAATTCGGGTAGAAAATTTCAAATATTTGGCCGTTGGACAACTAGCAACCAACTAACCCTAAAATTAAGGCTGCTGATTTTTAGGGGACAGAGTTCGGCCCGAACTCTGTGTGGAGGCAGAGTTCGGCCCGAACTCTGTCTCCAGAGCACAGAACTGGTTCTTGGGAGTTAAGGGTCATTTTCTGGATGGTGGAGTTTAGGATTTTGGGTAGGCTGTATGTCAAGTCTCAAGAGCTCAGCATGACACAGTTTACAGTCAGTCTAGACTCAAAGAAAGTGTAAAATACAGACTCATATATAACTGAACTGTAAAGACTGAGCTGTCTTCTGACTTGAGCTTGATGTAGACGTCGTGTGTCGTATTGAATTATTACAAGTATTATTTAGTCAATGTTATCAATATTTGGTTGACTGTGACTTTGTGTCAACAACTACATCCCTATCACCGATCTCCCAGAGCAAGGCAAGTACACCGACTCGAACTCTTTACTCTGTATTTATGTCTTGCTTCATGTTCTCATATAGACACGTTGTACACACGATTGTTCATTGTTCATTGTTCATTGTTCATAGTTTATCGTTCCTTGTTCATTGTTTATTGTTCAGTGTTCTTTATTTGTATATTGGTGTAGTGCCCCGTCCCGCAAAGTCAATCAGAGGAATCGAAATACCGACGACGTTCAGACTTAGCCTTGCAACAGCTGCTCGAAGGCTTGCTCGACCGAGGCGACTCCTCGCTCAGGTGGGGTAGTTTCGGTGAACTCGCCTCATCTTAGCCTTCACTTAATAACTCGCATGTTTTCAACTTACACAAGTAGGCTAATATAAAAGCTATAAATGTACATAGCTAAGGGGATAATCCCAACGGGTCAAAATATGCTATAACTTGGAAAAGGTCCCACGGCCGTCTTAGAAGTGTGCTCAGCGTGCTTTCAAAATGACACTCGATCCTTCGATCCCGTGGCTTGGGAGAACGAAGTTGGCCTAAGTTGCTAAGTTGCCCCAACACTCGAATTAGCCTAAGTCATAGGCGTTGCCCGCATGAATGCTGGATAAAGCATGCACGGTCCCGTCGTCCAAGGCTTGGCATAGCCTTTGTATGTCCCGTGGGTTAAGTCGTCTTGTACGGCTTGTTGGCTTAAGTCTAGGCACCCGAGAATTTGGTTGTTCAAGTCGTGCGTGTGCGCAGCCCGTCCTCTCGATGCGAAGCTCGGCGTAGCCTTTGCTCGTCGAGTCGTTGTCCGGATAAGCTAGACAAGAGTTGTGTTGGGCTATCAAAGCCATTTCTAGTACTGTCCCGTTCTATCTGCGGTTGTCAAGTCGCGTAGTCCCTCGAGAATAAGGCTCGTCGTATAAGTATATGACTTGAGCAATAGCGTCATCTAGAGAACCAGGCCTGTCTAAGGCATGAGCCACGGTCGGTTTAGTGAAAAGTATGCCACGGACAAAGGAAGTTCACGCAACTGGTTGTCGCCGAGATCGGTCCCGCTACTTGGGAGTCTCGCTAAGTCTTGATAAGTTCCGCACACGAGATCGGTCCCGCTACTTGGGAGTCTCGATAAGTCTCGCACACGAGATCGGTCTCGCTACTTGGGAGTCTCGTTAAGTCTCGATAAGTCTCGCACACGAGATCGGTCCCGCTACTTGGGAGTTTCGATAGAAAGATGGAAAGCATGGTCATGGTTAAGGAAGGAGTTGATAGATCGAGTGGAGTCTTGCATGGTCATTGGACAACTTGTCGACAAGGTATAGTCTTATCGAGTGATCGCCGGGGCACCGGGATCAGGTCGGCCCGGAGAAAGCGAGTTACGGCTCAAAGTAGGATGCTGGATAACCGCATGGGAGATTCGACGCCTCCGGGGCTAGCTACCCGCGGAGGGACGGTCCGATATCCTCGAGCCAGTCCAAGATAGCTTGACATTGCTAGTGACCACTCATGTAGATGGGTCGGCAGAATAGCGGCAAACCGCGTGTATGTCTTTAGATTGAGTCTAGAACTTGAATGCATGTCAAGTCCGAAACACAATGTCTGGGCCTAAGATTGGGCTGCAGCATAGGCACCGTGCTTGGCACGATACTTGGCGTCAGAATATTCATGGAATCGTCACTATGTTTCACAAGTCTTGTCTAAGTTGGTTTAAGAGTCGAATAGGAAGGCTGCAAGGCGGTTGCACGGATAAGTCTTGATAAGTTGCGAGGCACGGCCTCAATCTTGAAGCACGAACAAGTCTAAGCAAGGTCTTAAGACACAATTATGTCTAGCGGCACGACCAGCATGAGTCGTCCCCTTGTCGTCTTAGTCACGAGAATCGTTGGCACGAGAATGGACTTGAGACACGTAAAACAAGTGAAAGTCTTGGCACGGTCGAGTTGCGTAAGTTCTTGCCCGACAAGGCATTGCCTCGAATATGTTGAAGTTACGAATAGAGTATAGCACGACCCTGTCGTTGTGTTGCCAAGTATTGGTCGAGATGTCTTGTTCTAAAATGGATCCTAAGGCAAGACTAGAAAGACAATCAAAAAGAGATTAAGCTACACAAAGTAAATGAAACATGTCGGTTATGTATGGGTGGGCGAGGAGCTCACTCCACTAGTACAGTTGAGTACTGACACCCACACAGCTTTTCATGTACAGGCACAGGTAGAAGCTCGTGGCACGGAGCTCGCTTGGATACGTCGAGGCACAGAGTTCCTTGGCGAGTCGAAGCGTGCGGCCGCGTGGAGTCAAAGACTTATTCGGGACATAATGTATGGACATTGCCTTCCGAAGCTTCCGCTGGCTCAAGCATTGTATCGAGAGATGAGAGAGAGCAGAGGACTTGTACAATGAGAGAAAAGTGAGCATGAGAGACTTGTAATCATGGCCTTGCGCCCATTGTAATATCATTGTTCAATATCAATAAAGAGTTCTTTTGAATAACTTATGTTTTGCCTTTAAATTTTCGCTGCATGTTTCAATATTTCTGCTTGGGACTTCTGTGCGATGACCCCGTCGCAGCCGCTGTAATCGGTCGTTATGAAACTGCCTTGTACGAGCACAATCTAGGCTCGTGCGGCATCACGCCTTAGCGAGGACGATCGCTCCTACGGGAGCGGGGCGTGACATAATGGTATCAGAGCACGGCTTTACGTCCTTGGACTTCACGTCGTATCTCTCAGTTTTGAAAGCTCGTTCATGGGAAAAGAAGTGTGCGCTCTCTCTCAAATGTCCCTCGACATGTCCATACAATAAGTCTAAATATTTTCAAAAGCTCGTAGAAGCGTTCACTCAAACGTATCGGTAGGCAATGGCCTTTGTGCCGAACGATGTTAAACTTGACTCGATAGAAAAACACATGCTAAAGTTATCGAGTCGTATGCGTGCCCAACTAGTCATACGTCGACATTAGCAAATGAGTGTGCAACCTCGAAGTATAGTCCGTACGGGATAGCTTTGCACACGGCCTTTTGGCTAAGTTGTGCCGCGTGTCGCGCACCTCGACTTTTTGGTGCAAACGAGTCACGAGCAACATTAAGTATCGCTCGATCGGGAATGGAGATACGCTTAGAGTGTATATCGATAGGAATGCAATCGAGCTAACGCTTAGGCGTACACAGAAGATTGGCTTGGATTTTGAGGAATAGTGCGAACGACTTAGTACGTCGAGACGATGTGAACGATTACGCTAGAGATTCGTTAAACGAATCTGAAAGATGTTTTAGCAAGTAATACGAAAACGTGATTGTGGATTAAATCGGATGGCTCGAATCCTGAATGGTGTATGGTTTGTCTTGGAAATCATTCGAGCGAAAATTGAGGATTACGAGTAACAACGAGTATGTCGGCGAGACGATGCGATAGCGTAGAGCCTTAGAACGCGTCACGCCTAGTTGGTCGTGACTTCAAATGTCCCGAACGAGATGTCGCTTCGGACAACTTGTGAATGAGCAACGCGAGTTAGAAAGCGATAGCGAATCAGGATTCGGAACGATAAATAAAAGTAAATGTCTTGATCGATGAAGCCTAGAGGATCGCACTTATGATTTTGGATTTGATCGAATGGAATCATGGTATATCCAATTCGGACAATAGCATCAGTTGCACGACTCGGAGTTCGTTGCAAAGGAAGATCGTCAGGTTACGTACATCATCGATGGTATTGAGGCGTATCAAAGATCGATGTGCGATAACTCGGGGGTACTCTGATTCGAGGAACGATGATCGTGTAAAACGTCATTGTTCCGATGGATGCTATACTCGGGATATTGAAATATATCGGGGAAAAGATAGACTTGGCTTGAGGATTTTTAGTTGAACGAATGACGATCGGACTATCGAACTGAGATCTTGGCTTGGAGGAAAATAAAATGTTTGGATTTTCTTCGTCGATAACCACATCGTTGACGTTCTTGTCTTATGTGGGCGCAACTCCAGCCTCGTGTATGCGTCACGCCGATTAGGACGATCACTTCGCATGAGCGCTGGTATGGTGATTCATACAACGAGGGTGATCGAACTTGCAGGGTGTGGCAATTTGTATGCATCGACTTGTGGTTTGACGCGAAGGTGGACTCGAGAATGACTCAGTGTGCTTGACGATTGAACTGAGGATAGAGTAGGTCCAATCCGCGTATCGAAAATGAATTATTCTAGACTCAAACAAGAGTTACGCCACGATGAGAAGGATTATTTCGCGGGAGCGTTGCGTGGTGATTCATGAACCACCGTGGATAATCGGACTCGTGTGAGATTGGGGCGAAACATATTGTCGAGCTAGATGACCTCGTGATCGAATACATGAATTGGTTAGAGTTGTTGAATTGAAATAGAATCGAATATGCACAACGATTGTCTTGATACGAATTAGGTAATCGTGCTCGATGTTTAGAAATCTGAGTGACGCGAGCTTGGATAGAAAATCCCTATTACCGACTTTGGTTTGATCCTAGGATTGGGGTCAGTGTTGGCGTTATTGTTGGAGAACTATGATTCCAATCATGACATTGACTTAGCCTTGAGAAATGGCCTAGCGGTTAGGCGAGACGCCCCTGTTTCAAAAGTTAGCAATCGAAAGATTGATCTTGAGGATTGGCATGGATGGATAGAGTGAATCAAGAATATAGGAAGACCCCTCACGAGATTCGGCTGACATGTATATATTTCAGGGACGCCTGAGTATGTGCACGATACGACTCGAGTGAGAATGACGAATTCTCTATCATACGGCTTGGCTGAATGTATGTATTTTAGGGACGCCTGGGATGCGTGCACGACTCCAACCAAGTGATACGTTGAGTTCAAGCAAGACTTGAGGAATGGAAGAGTGTCGAAAATTTGAAATCGTGATAAAGGAAAGGATTGAAACTAGTACGAGCGTAGCTCGGAATCAAAGAAACGCGTAGGCGGAGTGTGTACGATAAATTATGGCATACCTCGCTCGACCGTTATAGTCCCGTGTCTGGGCACGATTAAGTCTTGGCCATAGAAATGGTAGGATGGCTTGCCTTACTTGTTCTGAGTGGTGTATGTTGTAATATCCCGTCTCGCAAAGTCAATCGGAGGAATCGAAACGCCGATGGCGTTCAGACTTACCCTTGCAACGGTTGCTCGAAGGCTCGCTCGACCGAGGCGACTTCTCGCTCGGGTGGGGTAGTTTCGGTGAACTCGCCTCATCTTAGCCTTCACTTAATAACTCGCATGTTTTCAACTTGCACAAGTAGGCTAATATAAAAGCTACAAACGCACATAGCTAAGGGGATAATCCCGACGGGTCGAAATATGCTAGAACTTGGAAAAGGTCCCACGGCTGTCTTAGAAGTGTGTTTAGCGTGCTTTCAAAATGACACTCGATCCTTCGATCCCGTGGCTTGGGAGAAGGAAGTTGGCCTAAGTTGCTAAGTTGCCCTAACACTCGAATTAGCCTGTTATAGGCGTCTCCCGCGTGAATGCTGGATAAAGCATGCACGGTCCCGTCGTCCAAGGCTTGGCATAGCCTTCGCATGTCCTGTGGGTTAAGTCGTCTTGCACGGCTTGTTGGCTTAAGTCTAGGCACCCGAGAACTTGGTTGTTCAAGTCGTGCGTGTGCGCAACCCGTCCTCTCGATGCGAAGCTCGGCGTAGCCTTTACTTGTCGAGTCGTTGTCCGGATAAGCTAGACAAGAGTTGTATTGGGCTATCGAGGCCATTTCTATCACTGTCCCGCTCTATCTGCGGTTGTCAAGTCGCGTAGTTCCTCGAAAATAAGGCTCGTCGTATAAGTATATGACTTGAGCAATAGCGTCGCCTAGAGAACCAGGCCTGTCTAAGGCACGAGCCACGGTCGGTTTAGTGAAAAGCATGCCACGGACAAAGGAAGTCCACGCGATTGGTTGTTGTCGAGATCGGTCCCGCTACTTGGGAGTCTCGCTAAGTCTTGATAAGTCCCGCACACGAGATCGGTCCCGCTACTTGGGAGTCTCGTTAAGTCTCGATAAGTCCCGCACACGAGATCGGTCCCGCTATTTGGGAGTCTCGATAGAAAGATGGAAAACATGGTTATGGTTAAGGAAGGACTTGATAGATCGAGTTGAGCCTTGCATGGGCATTGGGCAACTTGTCGACAAGGTGTAGTCTTCTCGAGTGATCGGGCACCGGGATCAGGTCGGCCCGGGGGAAGCGAGTTGCGGCTCATAGTAGGATGCTGTATAACCGTATGGGAGATTCGACGCCTCCGGGGCTAGCTACCCGTGGAGGGACGGTCCGATATCCCCGAGCCAGTCTAAGATAGCTTGACATTGCAAGTGACCACTCATGTAGATGGGTCGGCAGAATAGCGGCAAACCACGTGTATGCCTTTGGATTGAGTCTAGAACTTGAATGCATGTCTAGTCCGAAACACAATGTCTGGGCCTAAGATCAGGCTGCAGCATAGGCACCGTGCTTGGCACGATACTTGGCGTCAGATTGTTCATGGAATCGTCACTATGTTTCATAAGTCATGTCTAAGTTGGTTTAAGAGTTGAACAGGAAGGCCGCAAGGCGGTAGCACGGATAAGTCTTGATAAGTTGCGAGGCACAGCCTCAATCTTGAAGCACGAACAAGTCTAAGCAAGGTCTTAAGGCACAATCATGTCTAGCGACATGACCAGCACGACTCGTCCCCTTGTCGTCTTTGGCACGAGAATCGTTGGCACGAGAATCGTTGGCACAAGAATGGACTTGAGACACGTAAAATAAGTGAAAGTCTTGGCACGGTCGAGTTGCGTAAGTTCTTGCCCGGCGAGGCATTGCCTCGAATATGTTGAAGTCACGAATAGAGTATAGCACGACCCTGTCGTTGCGTTGCCAAGTATTGGTCGAGACGTCTTGTTCTAAAATGGATCCTAAGGCAAGACTAGAAAGACAACCAAAAAGAGATTAAGCTACACAAAGTAAATGAACGTGTCGGTTTTGTTTGGGTGGGCGAGGAGCTCACTCCACCAGTACAGTTGAGTACTGACACCCACACAGCTTTTTATGTGCAGGCACATGTAGAAGCTCGTGGCGCAGAGCTCGCTTAGATGCGTCGAGGCACGGAGTTCCTTGGCGAGTCGAAGCGTGCGGCCGTGTGGAGTCAAAGACTTATACGGGACATAATGTATGTACATTGCCTTCCGAAGCTTCCACTGGCTCAAGCATTGTATCGAGAGATGAGAGAGAGAGCAGAGTGACTTGTACAATGAGAGAAAAGTGAGCATGAGAGACTTGTAATCATGGCCTTGCGCCCATTGTAATATCATTGTTCAATATCAATAAAGAGTTCCTTTGAATAACTTGTGTTTTGCCTTTAAATTTCTGCTGCATGTTTCAATGTTTCTGCTTGGGACTTCTATGCGGCGACCTCGTCGCAGCCGCTGTAATCGGCCATTATGAAATCGCCTTGCACGAGCGCAATCTAGGCTCGTACGACATCACGCCTTTATGAGGACGATCGCTCCTACGGGAGCGGGGCGTGACAATTGGGGTGGGAAAATACTACAGATATGTGACCAATCCTATATTAGCTAGGCATTGACTAATAGCTTAGGTCTCACATCGTGCACGTGGGAATCTAAGCCGTACCATTATTCATGTGCTCTTGTTCCCTGTACTATCCCAGCCGGTCACATATTCTGATAGTTATTTCAAATGCATGTTACACTGATAGTATAGTTCATTGTTCTGGATCTGGTACTATAGTTTCATTGTTATTTATGTACCACAGTTTCATATTCCTGTCTTGTACCATAGTTCATATTGTGGTTCTTTTTTATGTATTTCAGTTTACATTGTTTAGTGCTTCTTGTCGGGGTTGTACTTTGCTCTTTTCCTGACAAGATATGTTGCAGGTTTACTTGATGATGTATCTCCTTTATGGGCTAGAGCCCGAAGCCAGGAAAGAGTTGCCTCAGGATAGACTTAGAATTTCAGAGTTATAGTTAGATCCTTCTTAGATCGTTTAGAGATTTATCATGTACTTTGTATTCAGGTTTCAGTATTTTATATTTTATTCAGGTTACCGGATTTGTCTCCGGCGTTATCATTTCTCTAATTGTATTTAAAATATTTGTGGATTGTTGTGATATTAGGAACTTGTATAGCAGCTGTGTTGTTTTATGTACCTTGTATCTTGGAGTTTTTTCTTAGATTGTACAGCTTACTGTGTTGTGTCTTCCAACGTAGATTGGGCGTGTCCGATTATTCGGGAGCGGGTCGTGACATATTTTTAGTGGTGGTCCATACAGGTCTGTCCTAATGGTACTTAGGCTATAAAGTGCTATTGGGGAACCTGTTAGACTAAGGAAAACTCATAACAACATAGGATTCGTGGGAAATGGTTATGGTTATAGTTTTACTAAGGCTGTTGTTATCTTATAGTTTAGGCCTAATCTAACTAGTTTTCTATTTTTCAGAGTGGTTCAGACATGCAACGCCAAGGATATTGATTCCCCTGCGCTTGAGGCTTCTAAGATTACCTATCTAATATATTTTACTAGTATAAATATTTGATTTATAGTATTTGAGCTTTCATTAGTTTTCCTCTTAATATCTAGAATTTCTAAAAACTTCCTTGTTGCAATTCGAGTCATTGTTTTTTTATTTAAGATTTGTTTCTGTAGCCTCCTTGTCCTACTAAAACTCCTTGTTTTCTAAAGAACAAATAACTTCACTTTCCATCATGATCAGGACCTAGAACTCGTTGAACTTTCATAAAATCCTTTGGAATTCCTGTGGATAAAGTTGAGAGAGTATTCGATGATCTACTATGACGTGGTAGATGCGCACTGCAGTCAATTATCTGAATTATGGAGACCACGGGTTCATTGCAGCCAGCTGCGCACTGGTGAGGCATGAACTCTGTAACACCCATATTCGGAATACGTATTTTATCAGGCGTATACGTATTTCGGACCTGTATTTTATTTTCTCAGATTTTGGCCTGTAATTGTATTTCTGGCTCGACTTGCAGATTTTGGTTTCTTCGTAAAATGGGTTTTGACTTGGTTTGGTTTTATGTTGTGGAGAAGGTTGGTTTGGTTTGGTTTGGTTTATTTTGCATTGGAGCACCTTAGCTAACCTCCACCCTACACTCAACTTATCCTCCACCATTAAAATCCCCACCTAATACTCTCTCTCTTCATTACTTTCCTCCATTAATTCTTCTTCTTCTTCCTCTACACAACACCAACACCCTTAGGCAAGTGCATCTTGCCACCATATGAGAACCACATTTTATTTGTTCATTAGCTAGATTAGGCTATGGGGATCAACATTAGTGCTTGACATTTTGTGATTTGGAGTCTCCATTGTTCTAGATCTAGGTTTTAACTATTTTCGGATTTACATGATTTTGATCTATTTTAGTTGAGATTTTGTGGGTTTTGATGCTTCCATGTGGAAGAGAATTCAATTTTACTCAAGTTAGACCTTTGAAAATCTAGATTTGGCTTTGATTTGGCAAAGATATGAAAATTTGAATTCTTGGTGTTCTTCTCGGCCTGGAGTAGCAGACTGCAGCCTGCGCTCTTTAGCGCAGTGCTGGACTGCGTATCCCCTCTCGGCCTGCGCTCTTTAGCGCAGCGCCGACCGCGCTGCTTGCCCCTTGGCGAATTGCGCTCAGCCCCCTGCGCAGCTCACCCCTGCGCGGTTGGCTCTCGCGCAATCTAACCCTGCGCGCTTGGACCCTGCGCACTCCACCCCTGCGCAGTTCATTCCTGCGCCAACCATTCCTGCGCAGTTCATTCCTGCGCCAAACATTCCTGCGCAGTTCATTCCTGCGCCAACCATTCCTGCGCAGTTCATTTCTGCGCCAACCATTCCTGCGTAGTTCATTCCTGCGCCAACCATTCCTGCGCCATCCACTCCTGCGCAACCCGACCCCAGGGACCCTTGCGCAATCTGTCCAATCATGGATATTTGGTCTTTTTTCCTTAAGCTTGGCTCTTCTATAGCCCTGTATATTGATATTTTATTAGATATTTTACGCCCATTTTATATCCTTACGCCTTTTGTCATGAACTTGATTTTACTTAATATGTTTGGAATGACTATTGTACATGGCATGGTATGACAAGGAACTAGCATAACACGACAGTGACCCGTAGTGGTGCACTCCTGACATGACCAACCTGACATGATAGTGGCCCGTCGTGGCGCACTCTTGACAAGTACCCTGACATGATTTATCTTGATAACTTGATAGTGGCCCGTGGCGGTGCACTCCTGACTTGACTTGACTTGTAACTTGTAACTTGTAACTTGACTCGTATAATCAACTTGACACCGTGGGTGTTCCTGCTTGCTTGCTTGTGCAATCCACTTGTCTTGTCTTGCATCATGTCTAGGACGTGACTCCCTGGTTCCCACGGTCAGGGATTCATACTGAATATGGATTAGGCTAATGACTAGATCAAACTATAGTTCATGGAGAATTTTCAGTCACAGGCAATCTCGTTATCTGGGCGCTCTTAATTGGACTTGTAGCTTGCCGACGAGTAGAGCACATTTCCAGCGCACTGTCATGTGTTGCACCCTCTAAGTCACCTAAGGGTATATCATCTCCGGGGCGATGTACCCAACCATACTCTCAACCCGCGGAAGGATAACTGGATGGTCTGCAGGGCTTGGGACTGGAAATTTCTCACTTGCATCTTGTTAGTAATTAGGCTGTGATAACCCTAGTTAGTTAAAGTAGTAAGCCGTAGTAATTGCTTGGCCGCTTGTGAATGGATGATGTCCAGCCCTGTCTAAGTCTTGTCTAGTCCCTGTACCCTGGTACTCCTGAACATGATTGTTTTACTTGCTTTAACAATAATTGGGTAGGGACAAGGAGCTATTCTGGCGAAAGGTTACAACCCCGGTCCTTGTTTGGTTTACGGGTTGTAATCTGGCTCCCAGAATGGTTCCACGTCCCTAGTCGTTTATTATCCTGACGTGCTATTTATTACTTGTACTTTTCTTTCATTTTCTTATGTTCTGATATGCTGGCTTTTGTTCTTATTTCGTGGCCTCCTTTGTGGCACTTGCTCTTTATGGGGTTTGACCCAGCTGGTTTTGTGTGGCCAGATTTCGGAGCAGCTCCCGAGGATCTACCAAACCTCCAGCCCGATGGTGGCGACTAGAAGGAACCCGGGCTACGAGTGGGTTTTCTATTTTGTTTCGCTCACTCTGTTGTAAAAATTATTCTTTTGAGGCGTTTAGCCGACGAGCACCTGTTAGCTCGATGCACTTTTACTTACTGTCTGCCTACGGGCTGTAAACATGATTAACAAATCCTAGGGTTGATCATGTATGACTTAACTCCTGCTAGTCCTAGCATTTTGTACGACTAGCTTCATGATCAGCTGATATGTAATATTTGGGACGCCTTTTATTGTATATTTGGTGGTCAAACATCTTGTAATTATATTATTTGCTTGAGATTGAGACAGTAGGCTTGACCTTAAGAGACTGTTGGCTTGTAGTAAACCCTCATATCTAGACAGCCGTGACCGTATAGCGAGATGGACTTCATTTCAATATACGTAGCTGGCTATGTTCGCCCCCGCTCTCCAGTATTCTGGTTCTGGGGCGTGACAAACTCTAAGTCAAAATAATTTCAAGTATTCATAGGTTCTCGAATATAATTGAAGCTATGTCCTAAATTATAAATTTTGATCTCTTGAGTTGTTACGATAATATGGATAAAGTTGATAAAAATATTCGGTAATTTATTATTATTATTTGAGTCATTGAGCCAAAGGTTCACTGCAGTCAGATGTACACTACACTGGCGAGGCAGAAACTCTAGGCAAAGTGATTTCGAATATGAATAGTTTCCGGATCCTATTGAGATTATATCCGTGTTATATACCATGTTTGATCTCTTATTGCCATTTTATCAGAAAATTATCTTGATTTTATGTGAAATCTCAGCAATTGATTCCATTTTTTTCTTGATTTGTTTTAGAAATTTTATTGGGACCTTCTTTCGATATATGTTAGCCCAATCTCTTCCATAGTTTGACTTTAGTGTATTGCATGTAATTTGCTAATGGTTCTATATTTTGATAGCTAAATTTTCAAAAAAAAATCTTGTTTTATTATTAATTGTATAGTTATAGTATTTTAGCATTTATAGTTGTGTATATACCAAGCCTAAATCTCGTATTTAAATGATTTAAGTTTTTATTAGACTTAAGTCATAATTTTATGTTAGAATTTAATTATGACAATATCGTTTTGGTGTTATTTTACTATGCCTAAATTTTGATTTTATCATATTTAGAATTTATTTATGACAAATCATTTTTATTACTCTACCATGCCTAGATTTTAAACTTTGATCTCTTCTAGATCATCTTGATTTGTCTAGTTGTACCAAAATTCAAATTTTATTTTTAATAAAGCTAAATCGTTTTCAAGTTTTCGTGTTGGTTTTATTCTTAATTGTATTTAATGTGCCCTTTGAAATTTCGAGGACAAAATTTTAGTAAGGAGGGTAGATTTGTAATCCCGCATTTCCGAAATTATTAGATTTATTATTTTCTAGTATTTTCAAAAAATTTAGAAACAATGATTTGATAAGTCTTTACAAATTTTTTTTTTAAATAAGTCAATCTGATTATTAACTATTTTAGAAGGATTTTGAATGGGAAGACTCTAACAACCAAGTTAGAGTGCTCTCCAAGATTCTAACTAATTCCTAACAAACTTGTAACAAACTCTCATATTCTCTAACAAGCTTAACAACTCCCCTAACTAACTTTTCTAACAATTTGTAATAAAGGAAAGCATTGGGGTCCTTTTAGTAAAATTCCAATTCTTCCTAATTTCTATTTAAACTAACACACACACATACACACACACACACACACACACAACACACTCTCTCTCTCTCTCTCTCTCTCTCTCTCTGTTTTTTTCTTATTTTTGATGGAATGAGGGAGCAGGGCTCGAGCTCTCTACTCATTCTTGTCTCCAAATTTCCTAACCCTAACCCTAATTCCTTCTGGCGATGAAGATGGAGATGGCGACGGTGGTTTCCACTCCTCCGGCGACTGGATCGATAGTAGTGCCACCCCGGCGTTGAGTTTACGACGACACTACGTTCATCAACGACGCGCGAATCCAGGTGAGTTCCTCTGGCGACGGCGAGTTTCCCGGGTGTTCACGATGACAGACGCAACGATGGTGATGACGAGCTGTCCCTAAACCTAGGCGCTGTTCCCAACGACGACTAGGTCCAGTACTCCTCGGCTGCGCTCCGTTCTTCTCGAGCGATGGTGCGAGACTTCTCCAGCAGTAGAGGCGGCGCAGTTTCTCTTCGACGGGCGGCAAACTTCCTCGACAGAGCACACGGCTACGTCCCCGGTGACTATTGTTTCCTTCGCATCGAGCCCTTGTAACTCCACTTCCTTATTTTTAGAGAATTAAAATAAATTTCTAATAATAATAAGATCAGTTTTAAATAATAATTATTTTTGAATTATACTTTTGGAGGGAAATTAGTTAGAGCAGGAAATATTTTTTTAAATTTTGAAAGTTTGTTATAACAAACTTGGGCCCACTCTTCCTAACTGATTTTTACCAAATTCTGCAATTGTGAAAAGGAAGAGGGATTTATATAAAATTCCTAGGCCGGAGGGACTTATGGAAATTTAGGTTGAGCGGGAGGGGGGGGGGGGGGGGGTTTATGCAAAAGTTACATTTTTCTCTTTAAAACAGCAACTGAGGAGGAGAGAGAGTGTTAATTCACTTTCTCTCTTACTAATTTTTCGAGCCTATTTTCTCCTCCTTCAGCTCATCGGAGCGTGAGCACGGCGGCGATGGCGACGACTACGGCAAACAGTTCCCCGAGCGGCTAGCGGAAGAGCCACGGCAGCGTCTGAGTTCCAGTTCCGCAGAGACCTACTCGAGAGCCTCGACAGCTCCTCTCCTCAGAGCATGAGGATCGATCGACGGGACGACGCGGCGTTCACCACCACCGCGGTGGTTCGACTTGATCTCGAATGTCCCTTAGATCTCGGTAAGTAATTTAATTTTCCAGGAACTATTTCCTTGATCCTTCGATGAACTCTCGAAATTTATTTCTTTCCGATCGATTTTTTATAGAATTTTGTTGCCGATTGATCAGAGCATGGGGTCGTGTTTCTTCAAATCGATCCAGGACTTGATCGAATTAGTGAGTATAAATTCCAAATTGATTCGATCTTGAGGAGCAATTCCTTCTAATTTGGTTTTGATATATTTTTTCCTTCCTGTTTAATTGAGCGTAGGGATTTCTGTAGGATTGATCGATCGGTAGTCCAACTGATCGTGTCCTTAGCAGTTCATTGGCGGTAAGTTTTCTTTCGACTCATCTATACTTTGTAGATCTATAAATTTTGATCGATCCTAGTGAGATTCGCGTGTTCTTAATAAGTGTTGTGGTTTCTGGATGTTTTTGAGCATAGGTTGAGTTTGATTGATTCAAAATTCTGGGTTAGAATTGGAAGTTTTGTGTTTCATTTCGAGTAAGTGGTTTTGATTAAGTTTTCTGTCATCGATTTCTAATGATCGGCACTTAGAAATTAACTTCTGGTTTTGCACTATCTCTGTTTGATGTTATGCCTTACAGAGTGTCAAAACTCTTGATCAAACTCGAGAACGTGTTCCCGACTCACCGAGCAGTCCCTGTTCTTTGGAGTCGATTCTTCTGTACTCTAGGATCCATTCTCTACACACAGGTAATGATTTGTTCACCTCATTTTCAGTTATGGTTGCGTTTTGTTTTGATTAGAGTTGGGTGATTTGTGGTCAGGTTTAGGGAGGGTTTGTGTCTGTGTCCAGTGTCCAGCTTATGGTTCAAACCAGAGCCGAGTCGTGGCTGCAGTAGAGTGTTGATGTCTGGACCTATTGAGCATGATGGCGTTTGGCTGGCAGCAACTGTTGGCTGATGCTGTAGCTTTCGAATTGGTAGCAGCAGCTTGAACCTTAGCCTCCTTGCAGTCTTTGCAATTGTGCTAGGCTTCACTCTCGGGATGTGTCCAGGATCAATTGTATCCAAGGTTGATCGTGTCTGGGAAGGGGAAATCCAGCAGGGTGCAAGGCTTGACTAACAAGTGTAGCAACTGGGGCTATAGTAGCTGTTGGACTGCTATGAGGGTGCACTGCTAATGTTGAGGGACTGTTGATTTTGTTTTTGTATTATAAGTCATTTTTGTATTATAAGTCATTTTGATTTTATATGTATACAAGTCATTCTTGTTAATTCTTACTTATATGTGTATCTGGGAGACTCGAACCTGGGTTTGCTGGTTTATCTTTATCTATAGATTTCCATATGCTATATTTGATTTAGTTGATTGAACTAAGAGCACATATGCACTGCTGAGTTAAATTGAATAAATCTTGGACTGTAAAATGCAAGTTGGTTTAGTTTGATGAGACTGGACTTCAAAATGCATTGTTGTTCAGTTGATGAAACTGAAAATAATATATGCAGTATTTTGGCTCAGTCATTGAACTGAGGCTTTGTATCAGTGATGGGTTCAGTGTTAAACCTGAAGAGTTACATTGTCTTAGTTAGTTGATGAGCTAGAGATTTCATGTGTCAGTTATAATCTGAGAATTCAATCTCAGACATTAGTTTTCAATAGGTTTTGTGTATAGGAGTATGCACTAGTAGAGAAACTTTCCAATTATGTATAATTACTAGAGATAAGAAATAAATAGTTAACTTGAATCATTAGTTTTTTCAATTTTATTAAAGTACTTGATAAGTAAATTAGGACTCATTTAGGTATTAACCAGCTTGGACCTAAATAAACATGAGGACATCCAGCTCCATCTAGTACCCTTGATTTCGTGGAGTAAGGCAAGTACTTTTCTACAGTTTTGCACATTTGCACATCTTGTACCTTTCTTGTGACACATCATGACACGATATCCTGTACCCCTGTACTCCTGTTCTTGTACTTGCTAGTGTCGGATGTGAAATACACTAGCCATGTGACCAAACCCTGGTTACTATATTCATGTAGATTGCTTAGGCCTCGCATCGTACACGCGGGCCCTAAGCCGTACCATATTCATGTACTCCTGTACATGTTCCTGTACACACCCCAGCTGGTCACATGGACTAGTTGTATTTCAAATGTGGTGTACTTATCATGTCTTGTACTTCAGGATTATAGTTTCATTCCTGTACATTACATTTTTGTACTTTACATTTCCTGTACTTTATATTCCTGTACTGTAGTTCCTGTACTTTATTTCTGTACTAATTTCTTGTACTTCCTGTTCATTCCTGTATTTTATTTTCATGTACCCCTGTACTCATTTCTATATCATGTTCTTATTCATTACCTAGAACTATACTTTGCTCCGCTCCTGACTAGGATATGTTGCAGGTGAGTTGGAGGCTCTGTACGACACATATATAGCCGAGAGCCAGTAGATGCAGGAGAGCCAGCTGGAGTTGCTCTTGACTTAGAAGCCAGGCTGCAGAAGCCTAGAGCTTTACCTTAGTATTTCCATATTTCCTTGTATTGAGACTATCAGACTTATTCTAGCTGGATGAATGTAATAACTTGTAGACTTGTACTTTACTTTTATTCTGGGATACGTTTATAGATGCTGTGATTTGTACTTGTCTTGATTATCTGGTTAGATTTTCCTAGATTGGTATAGCTTACTTCGTCGTGTCTAACGACGAAGGCTGGGCGTGTCCGACTCGTGTCCGATTATTCGGGAGCGGGTCGTGACATATTTTTAGTGGTGGCCCATGCAGGTCTATCTTAATAGTACCTAGGCATTAGAGTACTATTGGGGGACTTGATAAACTAGGGGGACTTGATAAACTAGGGAAACTTGAATCACAACATAGAAAATCGGGTACATCGGGTATATATGGATATTATAAAACATTTACATTTACTTGTACGTTAGGTTGTTATCAATCACGAAGTTTTCTTTTGATGCAGGATGGTCGCTACAAGGAAGACCGCTGATCAGTCGGGAGTTGCAGGCAGCTCAGATCAGCCTGCACCAGATGCTCCAGTAGATCAGCTTCCACCACCGCGTCCGATCTTTCCTCCGTTACCCTCGACGATAACTTTTGACGGCGCTTAGGTGATGGCTATGTTCCAGCAGTTTATGGAGGCCTAGAACCACCAGACGGCGCAGTTTCGGGCGACAGTCGTTGATGCGCTCAGGACCAGAGAGCCGGCAGCACCAGCTTCAGTACCTGCAGCACCAGCAGCATCTAGACCAGGGACGGCCAAGGACTACCAGAACCTCTGCCCGATAGACTTTTGGGGCAACGAGGAGATCGTTTATGCGGACGAGTGGCTGGAGAATGCGGGGAGGACCTTGAAGATGGCACGGATCCCGGATGACCTGAAGGTGGAGGTGGTGAGCATGCGACTCTTCGATTTGGCCATGGCTTGGTACCGGAAGGAGTCCCAGTTGGCGGAGCCCCAGATTTCTTAGACAGATTTCAAAACTCTGTTCAAGGAGAAGTTTTTCCCCGATGTGGAGCGGGATGAGCTGAGGATGCAGTTCGAGACACTGCAGCAGGGGACTATGACGGTTGCGGAGTACACTTCAGAGTTTATTAGACTCAGCAGGTTCGCGGAGAACCTAGTCAGAGCACCGGAGGACAGAGCCTGAAGATTCAAGAAGGGCCTTACCAGGGAGCTGCGACACGCGGTGGCGATTAGTCAGGCGATGACGTATGCGAGCATCTCAAGATTGCTCAGGCTGTAGAGAAGGAGGTAGATCCAAAGCTAAAGAGGGACCGGGATATTGGCAGCAGCAGTTTCCAAGCACCAGTGAAGAAGGCCCAGACTCAGATTCAGGCGAGGCCACAGCAGCCGGCACAGCAGCATCACCGTCCAGCCAGAGCTCCTGCACAT
>JANAVB010039476.1:0-19363 GCA_029216955.1 Iris pallida | reverse complement strand
TTAATCCTAATTTTTGGAAAATTTACTAATTTGTTTTACCTAATTAATCCTGATTCAGATATACATACACATTCTTTTGTCTGGACACTATACTCTTGCAAAAGTTATGATTAAAACAAAGACTGTTAAAATTTGGGACACACTTGCATCTATAGATGATCCGATTCAAAACAAATCAGTAAAAGAAATAGTAAGCTCATATTCATCAATTTTTATAAATTGCGTATAAGATCCGCGGTATACTAATACATATTGTATTCTGGTAGTTATAGCTTTCACATTTGGATCTCTTTCTCGAATAAAGGGATTTTGAAGTTGAGAGATGCTAGGTTCAACTTTTCTACTTTTGCCATAAAACGTCGTCCTTATGTTCCCCGCCAAGGCAATTTATTTGATTGTGGGGTTTTTGTAATTGCATTCATGAAAGACGGATGTAGTCTGGACTCCTGTTCTCTCAATGTAAGTATGAAAATATGTCGTAAAAAACTTACACTTTTTAAAGCAATATTTTTGATGTTATGTTTGTTATATGCAGTTTGATTCGGGAATGGAAAGACGCAAAGCTGTTGAATGGATTGCAACTTCAGAGCACAATGAAGTACTATCCAAGTTGCGCAACAATATAATATAATTAAGCAGAATGGAGTCCAAACTAAAATGATTGAATATGGAAGACGATGTCACGACCCGCACCCACTGTGAGGGTACGAGTACGTAACAGCGCCCAGCATACGCCGCATGCAGTGTCGGCGGTAGAACGCTGTTCTAGGTCACTATCTAACTATCAACTCATGCAGTATATAATATACTCATCATGATCAACTCCGAACGGAGGACAAGTATAAGATATTGTAACTCAATCACAGTCTAAGCACGATAAGATAACACCGAAGAAATAACAGAAATAGAAATACAACTACTGTAAAAATAACAAAATCTCAACAATCTCAATTACAACACAAGTCTCAATTCAAATACAACAAGTCCAAAATTAGAACTAATGCAAGTCTAAAACTGTATCCCGATCACTGCCAAGTGTCGGGACCAAAGGTGGCTAATCCCTCTTCCGATCCATAATGAGTAGGGCAAGTGTCCTCTGGGCAATCATCTGTAAAATTTTAACAGGTCTAGTCAGGACAGGAATGAGCACATCTCATCTAGAAAATCCAAGTAAATGACAGAGAATTATAAAGCAGTTATAGACAGTTGTGTTGATGAACATGACAGTTTATATTCAGGTGATGGTATAGAGACACAGATAAAGTACAAGGAAAGTAAGGTAACTAAAACAAGAGAAGAATCATGGCAATAAAGACTGTAAAATAGAATCTAGCTGAACTAGAGTAATATGGTATAAGTCTAGACAGTAAATGTAAACAAGTGTAAAACCAAGTAAGTCCAGACAACATGAATCTAATACCAGGTGATTCCAGTACAAGATGAGTCCAGTATAAGATGATTCCAGTAAGTGATCAAAGATTCCAGGGTGAGTCCAGACTATATTTTAACATTGTGTTTTAAAATACCGAGATCGACATGTAAACGGCTATAGGTAATCCGGCACATCACGCACTCGGCCGGGTGTGAGATGGCTATCATTCCAGTTTGATTCCAGCATGTAGGGTGATTCCAGAATTGGGGTATGTCTACATGTCTTACTCAAGTATTTCTCCTTCCAGCAAGTATAAGTGAATCCAGAATATGACACAAGAATCGAGATGAGTCCAGCCAAACATGATGATACCAACAAGTAATTTTAGGATGATTCCAGTAATAGAAGCCAGACATGATGATACCAGTAATAGAGGCCAGACAATATGATATGTGTGTCGTATACATGAATCTAGAAATATCTATACGTGTTGTAACAGAGAATCGCATACAACTAACTAGAACTGAATTACAGTAATTGACAAATAAATGAGAGAACTATCAGAGAATGTACTCGCCTACTACTCTGAAAAGAGTAGTGTAATATCAGATGTCTGTACCGGAGTCACAATATCCTAAACAGAGTAATATGGGTTATGACATGTTCAATACAAGGAAAATAAAAGCTACAACAAACTACATGATTTCTAGGTCAAACTTGGTCAAAGTCAACTCTAAGTCAAACCTGGTCAGCTGTCTAGGTCAAACTAGGTCAAAGTCAAACTTGGTCAACTCTGAGTCAACCCAAGTCAACATCTAGTCAGACTAGGTCAATTGGTCAAATTTAGGCTCAATGTTGACTTTGGTCAACTCTAGTCAATCCTGAACTATTGGGTCAAACCTTGGTTAATTCTAGGGTTTTGGAACTTATACTTAACAACCTTGGTCCAACTATTGGTCAACTCTAGACCTAAACAACATACACTAGGCTATTCTAACCTATATCAACTATAGGCTAAAATACTAGCATAACCTATACCTTAAACCAACCTTATAGCCAACACTACCAACTCAACAGCAAAAGAAAAACATCACTATAAATATAACGTATGAAATCAGCTATAGGGAAGATACCTATAATATATATAGTCAAGTAGTATCTACCAAAACATATGTAGTATATAAGATGCACACAAGGTAAAGGGAAGGAAAAGGGAAGAAAATGAAATAGGAAGGTAGGGACTATCCAGTCCAAAACTGAAACTAATATCAATACATGAAGCCATACATGAACACAAGGAACCCAAACTGGAAATGCCCAAAACCTGAGAACACCTACCAGTAAAAACTGGAAGTGAACACTCAAGGTTCATAATGAAGAACCAGAGAAAATATCATGAACCCAACTGGTATCAACCAAGTCACAGTTCAATAAATATGAGAAGGCATTGCAAACTAAAGAAAATACAATACCAAACTGAGAATGACAAGGCTAATATGTAGTGAAGTATAGGGATATGCAATATAGGAATGATGTATGCATGTATTGATTGAATAACTCAAGATGCAGTGAATACAAGAATATGCAAGGGTGAATCTGCAGGAATATGGGGGTCAACCTGGACTGCTATAGGTAATAGGTGGACTGAACTTCTTAATTTACAAAAGAGGACTGAACCCCATTACCTGGACAGTAATTGAGTATCCAAGCATGGACTGAAATGACAATGTGGACAGCTACAAAGATAAGGGACTGATGGCATAAACCATGGGCTGAATAATGTTATGGACTGAATCATGCTTAATGTGGAATGCAACATAAAGTTAACTTGTTCACTAGATGTAGGACATAACACTCTTAGGTGCAGGGGCAGAATCTACTATAGGGCTGGTCAATTATGGATATATGGGCTGCCACATCTACAAGGGACAGAACATGGAAGAGGTTGGGACATGAGGAGAATATCTGAACCTATAGCAGAACATGTTAGAGAAGAATGGGGATATGTGTGTGATACATTGGCTAAGGTTGTGTGGTGTTTAGGAAAACAGAGAATGGGGTTCAGGTTTAGGCATGTGTGTGTGTGGATTTGCATGTCAGTGATGTGTATATGGGTTATGAACATAGTGTGAATTAGGAAAACTGAAATCAAGGCAATGTGTGAGTCCAAGTGTCAAGGGGATTGTTTCACTTAACAAAATGCCTTTAATTGGCTTTTGAAAGAAAACTAAAAAAAGTACAAGAAAGTACAAATGTTATGGAAAGTATTGCTATGGAAGTTTGATCTGAGAGCGATCCCTTTGTTCCGTGGACCATACGATGATGATGAAGAAAACTGCTTGAAGAAGATGAACAATCGGAAGAACTAAGTCACCGGAAAGGTATCGAGCAACGACACTGATGGCACAGTCGAATGCTTTCTTGCTTTGCTTCACCCTGTTCTTGAGAAAAATTTGAAGAAATGCTTCTGGGAATATCACTCTGAAAGTATGAGTTTTCTCAGAATCTCCTCTTCTGTATCTCTATTGATCTCTCTTGATTATGTCTGTATTAAAATAAGTCTATTTATAGATTTGACCCTTTGTGCATAAAAAGCAATAAAATTGGGGTCCTCTACGCGAGTAACTGTCATCCACGATGTAATCATCCTCTACCACGTTGACACGTGTCCCATGTAGAGTTTTGATCTCTACGCATGGTGACACGTGTCCCATTACTTCAACAAAATGAGGAGAGCACGTACACGCGTTCCTCGATAAGTATGGCATGAAAGCCACGTAAGCAAACTACGTTCTCATGTAGTCAGGAAAGCTCGGGCATAAAAATGATCCAAAATATACTCCTTACGTAAAGTAGCAGACTGGGTGTAAAAATAGCCCAAAATAAACTTTTCGCGTAAAGTGGCTAAAAATAGCCTTAAGCGTAAAATTAGCTCAAATAAACTTTACGCACACAATAGCCTTAAGCGTAAAAGCTCGAAATAGCTATCGTGCGTAAAAGAAGCAGTTTATTGAGCATAAAGTAGCCCATCTCCACACTAAACGACAAATTTTGGTTTAGTGTAAATCAAATCCTCTCGGCTTCTGTGTACTGTTCTTGTCAGAAAATCCTACTGTCAGATCAAAATCATGCTCAATAAATGCAGCCTGACAGCCTGTCCCTGGCGTAAAGTGGAGGATAACTCTCGCGTAGAGAATAGCTTGCGTAAAGAGTAGCTCGCGTAGAGTAGCTTGCGTAGAGAGTAGCTTGCGTAGAGAATAGCTCGCGTAAAGTCTGAGTTTGACTTAGTTTGAATTGCGTAAAGTTCTCAACTTCTTTGACTTAGTCCATGAAGCACTTTTTACGCTCCTACAAGACCCCCTTTAAAGTTTTCAAATTATTTTCAAAATTTGAAATACTTTAAACAGAAGCGTAAAATTCGGGATTTCAACAGTCAGCGTAGAATTTAGGATATCCAACGGTCATCCGCGTAAAGTCGGGATATCCAACTGTCAGCGTAGAATTTGGGATATCCAATGGTCATCCGCGTAAAAGTCGGGATATCCAACAGTCAGCGTAGAATTCGGAAATTTGAACCGATTCAAAATTTCTCTATAAATAGAGCTGTTCGAATAGAGATAAAACTTTACTTGTCTTTCATAATCCCGATCTCTCTTTACTCCTCTTCCTCTTTCATACTCTTGCTTTGATCCGATGGCCCCCAAGAAGACCGCCGCCGGTAGCAAGGGCAAGAAGTCCATCGCCGATTCATCGTCGGCCGATCGCGCGAAAACCCCCGTCCTATCATCAACAACGCCCCAACAGAGCAACCCCGCCGTTGCTCCGGCAATGAAGGGTAAAGCACTGAACTTCGGCCGCGAGTTCGTCGGAGTAGAAAACCCGAATTTTTTACTTCACGTCCACGTTATGCGTGTCAGCGTAGAAACTGAGGTAATTAAATACGCCCACGTTTATACGTGTCAGCGTAAAATTAAGAACATACGCCCACGTTCATACGTGTTAGCATAAAATTAAGAAAATACGCCCACGTCTATACGTGCCAGCGTAAATTTTAAAATACGCTCACATCCAAATGTGCTAGCGTAAAAATTATAATTCGCTCACGTCAACACGTGCCAGCATAAAAATTAAAATACGCTCATGTCAACACATCCAGCGTAAAAATTAAAATACGCTCACGTCAACACGTGCCAGCGTAAAAATTAAAATACGCTCACGTCAACACATGCCAGCGTAAAAATTAAATACGCTCATGTTAACTCATGCCAGCGTAAAAATTAAAATACGCTCACGTCAACATATGCTAGCGTAAAATTAAAATATGCTCACGTCAACACGTGCCAGCGTAAAAAGTAAAATACGCTCATGTCAACACATGCCTGCGTAAAAATTAAAGTACGCTCACGTCAACACATGCTAGCATAAAATTAAAATACGCTCACGTCAACATGTGCCAGCGTAAATTCATAATACGCTCACATCAACATGTGCCAGCGTAAAATTCATAATACGCTCACATCAACATGTGCCAGCGTAAAATTCATAAGTGAAAAAAACTTTGTGTAAAACAAAAAACTTTTTCACTTTAAAAGTTTTTATCAACTTTAATAAGTGTAGAGTTTGCGTAGTCAGAGTCTTTAATCTTTATGTGTAAAACTCAGACCAAATTATCTGCAAAAAATTTCAAATTAGATTTTTACTAACTTGATTTTCTTTTTCTTTTGGCAGTGGATTTTGCAAATTCACCCACTTGCAGAAATATTTGGCTCATCAGCTGATTTGGTGGGCTTAAATTATTTGGAGAACCTATCCCACGTGGAGTTTTCCCAATCGAATCTGAAATATCCTGCAGAGAGAGCACAACTGATAGCTGCTCAAGGGGACAGAATGTTGCTGTCCATGATAAATGGAGAAGTGTTGACATCGCTGGATGGCCAACAATTTGCAAAGCCAGCTTTCTTATTCGGGGATGCGATTGACTTCAAATCACAAACACACCCAAGAAGGAGTCTTGGGTGTCGAAGTTTGGAGATAGAGCAATGTACCTCCCTGACATGGATAGAGATTATCCCTTGTCTGCTTTTATCCATGCCACCCGTCCCCGAAAGACGCTATGGAACCTGACTCCCAGCAGTCATGGTAGGCCAGAAAGGATCATTTTCAAGAGAGAGAGCAAATGACATGGGCTACTACACCAGTACTCCCAGTGGTGGTGGTGTTCCCTTCTCCGGTCTCTTGTCAGGATTCACTCCGAGTGAGGATTCCGCTCTGATTCAGCCAGTGCAGACCCAAATGTTCATTAATAAGTTCATAAGGGCTGCAGTATTATATCCTCAAGCCAACCCCAGGCTACCAGGGTGGCTAACTCTATTTAACCAGAACTGGATTCAAATTAGTGCTTGGATTATGAGGAACTTCTAGATGGAGCTAAAAGACATTGGCCTGTATGAAGTAGTGGCCTCCACTAATCAGGGTATACCACCGAAAAATAATTTTTTCATGGCTCTGATGGAGATATATATCAGTTCCACAGGAACTTTTGCGACCCCAAAAGGTAAAATGGGTATCGCACTCCACGAGATTCAATTCATCTCCAAGCTGCCAATGGGGGAAGCCCCATATGAAGAGTATATTCCCTCCAACAGGGAACTAGCAGAGATAAGGAAGAAAAATCCTCAATTGGTTGAGGTATATGAAGAGTTTTTGTGCCACTACATGATTTGCACTACTATGCATGAGAGTGGATCTCATTTGGCGTACATCAACAAGTGGACAACATATCTCTTTTACCACACGGATAAGATATCCAAAGATGATAAAAAAAGATTTCAGGAGAACAAACCTCCATCCATCAACACTGGTTCAATAATCCCTACTGATAAAGTACGGGATATGATGATTGGCTACAAATTCCCGAACAAATATTTGTCCACCAAGACTGGGAAGTTCTCTGCAGGAACCGAAGCCTTGAGTTTCCTCAGATATGGCAGCCAGAAGATCTCCAAGAAAGCCTTGTTGGCAGGCTTTCTTTCTCTATGGTTGAGGAGATGGGTTGTACCGGGGATCGGTACAGTTGATAGAATCTACCGAAACGTGCTATGGCCAGCGGTACATTTGGTGTTTAAAGCTAGAATCAACCTGCTGCTGGCAATGGTGTGCCGCATCAACACAGGTTTGAGGACTTTTGGTGAGGAACTGATCAACAATGCTCCTCACCGGAACGTATTCCCTAGGGTAGAAATGCCCTACACTTACCTTATGGGCTGGTTATTGTATCACAACTGCAATTTGTTACCGCAAGGCCCTGGAGATGATGTGGAGGTCTTCCTCCAGAAGTTCAGCAAAGCCACATGGACTGCCACGACAGTGGCAGATACCAGAGCAGTATTGAAATATTCTTATGGTTGGAACTTCTTCTGTACCCGGCCACCAGTTTCAGCCGACTGCTTCGGCGTTCAATTTGAAGATGAAGTTGAAGGAGGAACTTTATTGTCAGCGCCAGTTTTCAGATGGCTACAGTACATTAGACCCTCCCATCTGATGTACAGAAATGAAGACAGCTGTGCGTTTGGACCGTATCTATCAAGCCGGTTCGCTCGCCAGTTCGAATATGACCAACTTCATGTTGGCAATCCTTCCACCAGTTTTCGTCATTATGGGAAACTGATTGATGGTGCAAGGGGCTGGAGATATTTTAGCACTGCCTGTACCGGTGCCAAATTTCGAATATCGACTGCTACAAGCACCACCGAGCTACGTATACTTCATATGTATGCTCGCTTTTATGCTTCTATCCGCTCCTTTGCCCATGGCTATAACCTGAGAGGTAGTCTAAGATGGCCGAAGGAGGGGAATCTTGAAGAGCCAGTCAGGGTACCATCAGACGTACCTGACGAAGCTGCTGTTCCAGATGTATATCTGGAAGTAATCCCAATAGAAATGGGGAAAAAAAGCTGCGGAGCCTATCATTATTGGCAAGACCCGTAAACGGAAACAAGGTACAACTGCAACTCTTCTAGAGAAAACCCCAGAAAAGAAGAAGAAGGTTAGTACTAAAGGGCCTTCTAGACCAAGAGCCGTTACCCCAGAGATTGATATTCCAGTCGAGGAGCCACAACATGTTGGGTCTTCTTCCGCTCATCCTGGAGAAGGGCCCTTGGCCTCCCAACCAGCAGCGTCAATGGAAGCGGTGACGGTCCTATCTCCGGGATGTCTTAGCTCAGCACTTCATTTGACTTTGCCACAAAAGGCACAAGTTGTTGAGGATGTCGCTCCAGTATATACTGTTGATCGAGATCCCACCCCATCTGATGAACCAGCTATTAATTTTGACGATGATGACTGGGATGGGGACTATGACGCATACTTGGCACGTCCTACACCTACTCCAGGTAAATATAAATTATACAAAATCTATACAAAATTATGATATTTAGTATATTAACTTATTTTGTTTAATTAATTTTTTTAGGTGTTATCATCACATCAAAGCTTGTGACTCCTCCTCCTCCTCAAGAAGAAATTTATGAGAAAAACACAGAATCTGGGGAAGAGGAGTCTTCTTCTTCAGAAGAAGATGCTCAAGAAGAATGCCCGCAATCTATGGAGGTACAACAAGAGTCAGAGGTACAGGCTCAGCCAGAATTATCTCTTCCTATTAAGGGCGGAGATAAAGAGCAAACTACAGTAGAACCTACTGTAGATGATGAAGTGGCTGCTGAGGAAGAATTAGACTTCAACGAAGAATCAGTTGTGGAAGGACTCGCTACAACTGAGATACCTAAAAATCCTGCAGAACCGGTAGCCGAAGAAGGTGATGAAGACATAATCGAATCATCAACTGAAGCTGGGGAAGTTGTAATAGCATCCTCTGCTATTGCTACTGATTCAGTACAAGTTATTGAAGAGACAATGCCCGAACCAGAGTCAGCTGCCATAACTACCATTCCACTCGCACCAATCACCGCCACCGAAACTCACGTAGTTTCGACTCCAGAACCGACTGGAGTAACAAATGCTGAAGATACTATCCCTGAAGCTCCTGGGGATCAGTTGTCCATAGTGGCAACGACAACAATGGCTTCGTCTCAGCCTACTATCAAGGCAACAACATCTGCGCCTAGTCTTCAGAGAAGAGATCTGGTAGACATCGTCGCAACTCCAAGCTCAAGTGCAGAAATGAATCTCTTAGTTGAGATTCATACTGATACTTTTTACAAGACTCTGGTGGCTCTAATCAAAATGGTCCTGAATAAGGGCCTCAGTTATGAAAGTCTGAAGGCGGCGATTGCTCTTACTATAAGAAATATCGCTATGTTCAATGATGCAGCGAGAGCGACGGCATAGGAGAAAGTCGTAGAGGGACTTGAATAGCCGATCAAAGAATATTTAAAGCTGTCAAGTGAAACCACTGAAGGTCTCATCCAAGAAGAGTATGACGCTTTATCAGCTGAGTATCTCGATCGGGAGACGACTTTCAATGAAGCCCTCCATGATTACAGCATCAAGGTGGCCAAAGAAAAGGCTTTTTTGACTGAAGCGAAGCCCCAACTGGAGATTCAGAGAGAGGCCTATGAAGCTTTGAATATAAGAATTCATCAATAAAATGATAGAATTCGCGAAGTCGAGGCTGAAATGGCTCGCTTAAAGGCGGAGAGGGAGCAGATGATCACAGCTAGGGACCAGCAGCTAACTCAGAGCTCAATTTTGGAGGAACAAGTCTTCGGAGCTGAGGCTACCATCAAAACCCTTGACGAAGCCAAGGACAAGATGATAGTCACTTTTGTTGGACTTTCTCACATCTGTACTCCCGAAGCTCGACGCTCCGTAGCTACTAATAATGTATTGAGCTCTCGTGAAAAACGTTTAGCGGAGCTACAAAAACTTCTTGAAGATGTCTCTGCTCCGCCTTAGGCAAAATAAAGAATTTTTGTAACTTTCTATCGTTTTTCATTATGTAATTTTTACAAAAATGAATAAAATATTTGTTTTGTGATCCTATCGTTTATTTTGTAATTAAACGATAGGTATGAGATAGAAAACACTTATCAGAGGTAATATGTACATAACAAGTTTTCTAAACTCAATAAATTATATCTATCCAGAGGTAATGTAGACATGATAGATAATGAATCTCGTTTTCTATTTAGAGTATACGATACTATCAGAGGTAATATAAATGTGACAGATCGTAACAACTCAAAGAAAAATAGATTAATATCTATTCAGAGGCCAAATGGACATGATAGATAGGAAAAGAAGTAGATTCAATATTTATTCAGAGGTCATAAGAACATGATAAACAATAAATCTCTTTTTATAATTAACTGGTAAGACAGAAGATCAAAATTCTCTTTTAGGAGACAAGAAATCAGTTTAACCAAACATTGGTAGATGGGAAATAAAGAAGAAATTCAAACATAATATTTCTTTAAGAATTTGCCATTGATCGACATCATAAGTAAATCTCTATTAGGTTTAGACAACCTATAGGCACCATTGGAGAATACCGACTCGACTACATAGGGACCTCCCATTTTGCTTGGAATTTTCCTTTGCTCTTATGAGTCATCACCATCGGTCTTCTAACAGCTAGAACTAGCTCACCAACTTTAAGTATCCTCTCTTTAACTTTACGATTGAAAGTTCGAGATATGCGGGCTTGATAAAGTTCAATGTGCTATTGCGCTTGAAGACGATTTTCATCCAATCCTTCAAGTTCTTGAAGTCTTAACCGATCATTATTCTCTATAGTTAGCTCATTAGCAATGGCTATTCTAAGAGATGGAATCTGGATTTTCAACGGAAGTACAGCCTCACATCCATAAACCAGTAAAAATGGTGTAAAACCAGTTGGAGTTCGGACTGTTGTTCGATAAGCCCATAAACATTCTCCAAGTTTCTCGTTCCAATCACGTTTATTAGAAGAGACAAACTTTTTGAGAATTTTAATGATTGTCTTGTTGAAAGCTTCGGCCAAACCATTAGCAGCTGGATTATAGGCCGTAGAAGCCAGATTTTGGATCCGATTCTTGTCACATAATCGATAAAATGCATGACTGGCAAATTATGGTCCATTGTCATGAATTATCCTTCGGAGAATCCTAAAATGATAAATAATATAGTGTTTAATGAAGCTAACCACATTAGATATTTTTATTTCAACAAGAGGAACCGCTTCCGTCCATTTAGAGAAATAATCGATTATAGCCAATATAAACCGATGTCCTTTGACAGAAGGGGGATTAATCGGACCAATAATATCCATTCCCCTGGCTTCGAAGGGCCAGGAAGATGTTGTAGGATGTAGGAACTCAGATGGTTGGTGAATAAAATCAGTATGAATCTGACAAGCTTTACACCGTCTGGCATAATCCATAGCATCTGCTATTATAGAAGGCCAATAATATTCTATTCGTCGAATGCGGTCCTGTAATTTTGAACCTGGTTGATGAGCACCGCAGACACCATCATGAGCTTCATGGAGCATTTGCTTAGCTTTATTTTCAGAGAGACAACGTAGAAAACGTCCGTCATATGACCGACGATATAACATATGTAAGGAAGAATCATAGTAGAATTGAAATGATCGTCTCTTGATTGATGCAGCTTCTTTTGGATCTTCAGGTAAAATCCTATGAACCGCATAATCAATGAATGGACTTCTCCAATCCCTTTGTTGAGAACTTGATTCTGTAGTATAACTGTGCTCGATATGCAAATTATTCTTGATACAGAATAAGTCTCGATCCAACAATGTTATGGTGTTTTGTCTTCTAATTGGAACAGCTAAGTCTGTGGCTAAGCTAGCAAGAGCATCAGCTTCCAAGTTCTGAGAATATGGTACAAACTCGATGAAGAATCCTTTAAATGAAAGGACCAATTCGATTACCACTTGATGATAAGGGATGAGGTTAGGATTCCTAACTTCATATGTCCCTCTGACTTGATTAACAATCAGTTGAAAATCTCCATAAGCTTTCAGGAACTCGATGTCCAATTGTTTTGCTTTGGAGACCAATTAGCAGAGCATTATATTCTGCCACATTATTGGAGCATGGCTCATTAAGAGAATAAGCACGGTATATGACCATTTTGTCAGGAGAAACTAGGACAATACCTACTCCGGAGACAATATTGCCTTTAGGTCCAACCCGCGATGCTCTATCAAAATATAATTGCCAAATGTCATCCTTCAAAGTCATGTTGTAATCCATAACTTCATCTGGAATGTCCTCATATAGTTTAGATGTTTCAGGTATAGGGTGAGCTGCTAAAAAAACAGCTAATGCTTGACCCTTCACTGATTTTTGAGGTACATAGACCATATCATAAGGAGTAAGCAATATCGTCCAGGTGGCTAACCTGGAGTTAAGAATACTCAATTTTCTCATCAATACCATGAATAGTCTGTCCTGACATATAATGTCGTGTCTTTTGAACAGCAAAAACTAAGGCCAGACATTCTTTCTCCACATGAGTATACCTGTGTTCAGCTCCGACCATCATTCGGCTAAGATAATAAATTGCATGTTCATGACATTTGTCACTTTTTTGTGCAAGAAGAGCACCAAGTGAATGATCCAAGGCTCGAACATATAGCAAAATTGGTCTTCCTACCACTGGAGGTACCAAAACAGGTGGATTTGTAAGGTATTATTTGATGTCATTGAAGGCTTTCTGACATGCTTCATCCCAGACAAATGATACACCTTTCTTTTATAAACGGGAGAAAGGTTGACATCTCTCAGAAAGATTGGATATAAATCTCCTGATATAAGCAATGTGACCTTGGAAACCACGAAGTTCTTTAGATTACGTGGAGGGCGCATTTCAAGAATCGCTTTGATTTTGTCAGGATCAACATGGATACCTTGAGAAGTGATGACAAATCCCAAAAACTTGCCACTGAAAACCCCTAAGAAAGACTTAGTAGGATTCATCTTCAGTTGATGTTGGCGCATCAACTTAAATACCGTCTTTAAGTCTTGAATATGATCATCTTTTGATCGACTTTTGACAACAATATCATCTACATAACATTTAACTGTTTTTCGTAGATGTTCTTGAAAGATGTTGCTCATAGCCCGTTGATACGTAGTATCGGCATTTTTCAGTCCGAACGGCATAACCGTATAGCAGTAGACTCTAAGGGGTGTACGAAAAGCAGTATGCTTTTTATCTCCTGGATGCATCTTAATTTGATTGTATCCTGAAAATACGTCCATGAAAGACATGCGTTCAAAACCACATGTATTGTATTATGACATCGGTAATCGGAAGTGGAAATTCGTCATTTGGACAAGCTGCATAAAGATCTCAAAAATCTATACAAACTCTGACTTTTCCATTCTTCTTCATAACAGGAACAATGTTGGCTACCCAATCTGGATGTTGTTCTTCACGAACAAAGCCACATATGATTAGCTTTTTGACTTCTGCTTCAATTGCGTCCATCATATCTGGTCGAAAATGCCGCGGCTGTTGTTTCGCAGGCTTGGCATTAGGAAGAATATTGAGTTTATGAGTAGCTACTTTAAGATGTAAACTCGACATATCCTCATAGCTCCATACAAAGATATCGATATATTCTTTAATCAGCTGTATCAACTCTTCCTTTTTATTTTCAGAAAGATTTTTACTGATGAATATCGGCTTGGATGTTATTCCGCCTCCGACGTCAATCTGGACAATTTCATCCTCTGTAGGTGGTTGTCATTGTTCAAAACGAAGCTCCTATTGAGTGTCCATTTGTTGTGCCCAAGGGTCATTCTCAAATGGTTCTGATTTACCATCAGTTTGAACCATGTTAACTGAGAATATACACTCAGATTCTTCATAATAGTTTTCCTCAGAATATGAGGATTGTAAAAAACTGGAAGAACATTCTTTATCCATATCTTCCTTGCACATGTAGGGTGTATCCGATTCGATGAATTAAATTTCTTCCGAATCTGAAGATTGTGAAGAACTAGAAGAAAATTCTTCTTGTATATCCTCATTAAACATGTGGGATGGAAATCGTATCCCAACCCATGACGAGTTTTCTGGTAAAATAGATCACCACATAACGGTAACCGTCTACTATTGCCTTGATTGAGACCTTGCATAGTCTTCAAATCATACCCCATGTTCTGGATAATCTTAAGAGATTATTGACTATATTTGTCAATTCGGATTCTTCCTTTATCTTTATATTTAAGATCATCTGTCTGAATAACAGAAATATTTCTAGCCAGACCAAACATAATTTGGTGATTGTTTTTCTTATCAGACGGAATCATGAAATAAGATTCTTCGTGACGTCTATAAGTTACACAGGCTTGTGATGAAGCGGCTACAGGAAAAAGATAGGGATAAGATGTTAGGAACCTTTGAGCATAAGGTCCAACATCGACATGAGGAGAAATTTTTTTTTGTTTATAGTCAATGTATAAGGTTTTCTCTGTATTTATGTCATTTTTATATTGATGACTTTGATCATCAGAAGATAAAGTCATTCTTTCAATAAATTTGACAGCCATATACTCCAAAAGGAAATCTTCATTGATATTAGAAAGTACAGAATGATCAATATTTATATCATTTACAAATTGACTACTACGCTTCGGATTGATCATTAACGGACCGTCATCCGTCTTCTGCGTAGACTTGCCAAGGTTGATGATCAGTGGTGGTTCTGGATCATTCGTACGAGAAGTACGTCCTTTGACCTTGATCATAAGAGGTTGAACTTGGCTCTTGACTGGAATCTTCACAGCTTCCTCAGATGAAGCCCGAGTTCTTCCTTTAACCTTGATCACCAAAGATTGATCATTGACAGGTTGGAGTTGGATTCGGCCTTTGACTTTAATCTTCAAAGGTTGCTCTTCCGGAGGATCTTCATTGACAGATTGATATTCGACAGGTGATCGATCTTCGACCATTTTCGATATCTCCTTTACATGCTCCTGCTTGTAGAGCATTGAGTCAGAGAAATATGCTTCAACACCCTTAAAGGGATTGATATCTGCAAATTCAGTCTTCACAACCCCTTGAAAATCTACGTACTTGAAGCATTGGTGGAGAGTTGAAGGCACAATGTTATGCTCATGTATCCACGGTCTTGCAAGGAGGATGTTGTAAGATATATCTGAGTTGATAACATAAAAAGTTGCCATAGTTCGAAGATCACCAATTTGAATCTTCAGACGAATCTTCCCTAGTGGTTTACTCTTTCCAAAGTTGAAACCAACTATTGTGGTACTAGTGTAAGTTAAATCACTAGTAGGGATTTTCAAAGGTCGTAGCATACTTTGAAGAATTATACTAATTGAAGACCCAGGATCGATGTAAATCCTGTCAATTTTAGTGGATTCAATATACCCTGTATAGCACAGAGATCTGTCATGCTTGTTATGCTTCAGCAGTATATCTTCTTGTGTGAAGATAATGTTAGGAATTGTCTCCACCACACTATGACATTGTGGGCATGATACTGGTATATTGTCAGGACTCTTGAGTTGAGCTAAGCATGAATCTGCTTGTAGCAAAGCTTCACTCAGAGTCTCGCAGCTTTTTTTAGAAAGGCAAAGCAGCTCAAATATCGAAAGTCTAGCCGGAGTATTAGCTAACTGGGCTAGAATATCAAACTTGTAGGGTTTCATCACCACCCCTTGATTTGAAGCAGATTTCAATGGAACGTCAAAGCGTACTGCTTTCTGTTTCCCTTTTTCAACCACAGATGGTTTAGCAGGAACATAAGATGGTTGAGCTGGAACTATTTCAACAACGTCTTCCGCTTCTTTGGAAGATCCCTCATAATCTTTGTGGTACTCTTTCCCAGATCTCGTACCAGCAAAGGTTTCTTCTTCAGACTTAGGAGAATGAAGTACCATATTGCAGGATTTAGTCTTCTTTCCCTTAGTCTTCTTCTTGTGAGGATTTTTATGAGGATCTTCAAAACCTAATCCGAGAGCAGATTTTTGACTTTGAATTTGTAAAGGAAGTCGAATTTCTTTATCATAATTCAAGCCTTCTGCCTTTTGAAAGTCATAGTCCATCTTTTTTATGAGATGGACTGATTGCTGACTATACAAATGAGTATGTAGCAGACTTTAAATAGATGGTTTAACAGAGGAAGAAGAGACAGAAACCTCTGTAACCACAGAAAAAGAAGGAGGCATAGAGACTTCTGTAGAAGGAGGAATAGAAACCTCTATAGCCACAAGAGAAGGAGGAATACTCGGGATAGAAGGAAAAAATCCATGTAGGAGCTTTCTCATAAGCAGCAAAGACCTGTTGTACCCTTTATAAGGGCACTATTCATTGCTAACCATTGTCAATGAGTAAGCTTGAGTTTGGTAGGAGGAGCCAAACTTAGAGGGCATACATTCAAACCCCTCAGTCTATCCTCCAAAGGAATGCCACCTCATAAATGATCCAAATCATCATGGTCTAGGGTTAAAACATGAGAAATCATGTTGCATGTTTTAATTTTTTTACCTTTCTTGGATTTTGAAGTTTTACCTTTATTCTCCATTTCAGGCCCTAAATCAGGGTGTACCCACATGATTTCACCATTTTTTAGTGTAAGAGGTAAAAGTCCTTTATTTTGCTCTCTAGCAGGCGGGATATTCACAATCTTCATCGTCGCCTTTGGAATTGGAACAATTCCATTCGGGACTTACTGTGGAGGAAAACCTCCAAATTGAAGAGAAATCATATTGGTTGTGACCGTATGCTCATCGTTGGTTAAAGCGATGGCATTGGCATTTATCAGCTCCTGGATTTTCTTCTTCAAGACATAGCAAGCCTTGGTAGGATGATTTATGTATCTGTGATAGATACAATACTTGGGATTGTCGGTCAGATTCACCTCATTAGACCTTTTCGGCTCTGGAATCTGGAGTTTGCCACTCTTTACCAGACATTGGAATATCCCTGGGATATCACTGTCATCGAAAGAATATTTTTCTTTTGGCTTGGAAGACTCCTGATTATTCGGCGTCATTTTGGGTTTTGAAAGATTAACCACTAAGGTTTCTTTCCCTTTCCCATTATGATTGCCAGAATTATTACCTGAAGAGTTTTTCTTCCCTTTGTCCTCTGAGGCAAAGGTCATCCCATGTTCACGAGCCAATCTGCCATTGGTCTCGGCTGAAACTACTGCTATGATAAACGAGGTCCAATCTGTGAATTGGGAACCCGTAAAGACAGTAATGGTTGGTCGCAGATTCATCTTGCACGTATCGATCAGTGCTGAATCTGGCATACCTGGAGGCATTTTCAAGGTAGCCTGTCGGAAGCGTTCTATAAACGTCCGAGTATCTTTTTTCTCTTTTTGCTTGATTTCTATTAGGAAGGACATATTCATGTCCATTCCTCCCTCATAGAAATGGGAGAGAAACATTGCTTTAAATTCGTCAAAAGACGATATGCAATTGTCGGGTAGACTGCGATACCAGTCGTAAGCTGAACCCGTCAAGCACCCGATGAAAACTCGGATAAGAAGAGCATCATTCTTCTGCAAATGTACAGTCATAATATCAAAATAATTGATATATTCAGTGGGAGATGTCTTTCCATCAAATAACACCCTGGATTGTGGCTTGAACTTTGGAGGAAAGGGAACATCGTTCCAATGAGGATGATAAGGTTGCTTAATCCCTAACCTCTGGAGCTGATCCTTGTGCTTCAGAACTTCAAACTATGCTTTTAGCTCACACACTGCTTGAATAGCTTCACTGGTTTGAGGAAGCACATTCGATTGAATAGTTGTTGGATGTACCGTGACCTCCACCGGAGGTGGTACATCTTTTGGAATGATAGGATCTGGAGATGCAGAATTTTGATTGATAGCAGGCTCCTGACTAAGATTATTCAAGGGTATATCAACTCCTTGACTATCTTGAGTTTATGCTGCTACCTGCACCAGAGTTATCACTGCTGGCTGAGCAGTTTGTTGAGTCATTATTATTTGATGCATATTTTGTATCATAGTAAGCATGTCCTTCAGCGATTGCTCAACTACAGAGAGACGTTGTTCTATATTAGCAGTTGATGCCTCCGATTTATCCTCGATAGCATATGATTCAACCTCCCTTGAACATACAGAAGGATTAGTATAGAGGTATGAATCAACATTATCAGTTTCAGACTCCAAAGACTGGGTACCCCCAGCCTCTGAATCAGAAGTCTGCAACTGTCTTTGACTTCTTAATCGAGTATACTGATATACTCCTTCGAAACTATCAGGAAGTCGATTGAACTATTGTTGACTAGGAGTCTGGGAAGAATTGCGTCTTGGACATCGTCCTCTATTGGTATGAGATGCCATATTAACTGAGGCATATGACAACTCCTATTCTTGATCATCAATTGATTGCTGAGGCACATTGTAGCCTAACCGATCAAAAACTGACCGTTTAGAAGCCGAACAGCAACACTTGATTACAATCTGGTGACACTTACAATGATGATCTTCTTTGGGGAGTGTCACATGAGATTTTTTGTCTTTATGCTTTTGTACAAGCAACTCGCGTAAATTAGAAGGAGTAGAGGGAGTAGTCTTCTTTATTATATTTGGGACATAGAATCGTTTAGTCCCTTGTGTATAAAAAAGATTACTATTTTCTATTAAAATCTTTTGATTAAATTTCAATTACAAACAGAACAGTGTTACAATGTAGGACTTAGACGTAGTCCTAGTAGTCCACTTTTGTTTATCTGGGTCCTTTGTGCCGATGGAGCGAGTGGTAATGCGTTGACTCCTTTGACGATCTGACGACGGTTCTCGGAAGGTCTGAGTTGCTCTGGGTGCTGGAGCATGCGGAGAGGAAGAAGACGTTGAGTGTCTGTATCTTCCTCTCTGTATATGTATTTCGGTGGTTGCATGATGTGTGTAATAAGGAAGTGATCCCTCTATTTATAGCTTTACAGGCTGGCTGCTCATGCGCATATGTAGGATGCGCCTGTACGCGGGGACGCCACGTGGTGATTGCTGATGGAGGC
>JANAVB010039475.1:0-109120 GCA_029216955.1 Iris pallida | reverse complement strand
AGTATCACACTCACTAGCTCTATTAGGATACTCACCAACCTCACTCTCTAGCACACTCCACTAGGCCCACAACTCTCACATTCTAACATCTCAATCCTAACTAACACTAACATATAAGCTAACAATTCTAACTAACAACTATCTAACGACTTGCTAGCAAACTCTATCTAACAATGGCTAACTAATGAAAGGAAATGGCTAAATGAAAGGGGGCTAATTTCTAAAGTAAAAGGGGGATTAATAGGATTAAAACTAATGGTTAAAAGGGTTAAAAAGCTATCATAAGCTACTGCTGAAAAGCTGCTGCTTATGGCTGCTTATGCTTATTGCTTATCAATCTCATATATAATATATATATATATATAATATATATATATATATATATATATATAATATATATATATAATTATATATATATTATATATGTATATATATATGTATATATATATATATATACACTCAATAATATATACTTGAATATTATATTATGATACATTAAGATACATGAAAGAAAATGTAAAGACAAGCAATAATACATCTCTAGCATATAAAAATCTAAGATTAAAACATATATTAAATTATTCAACACAAGACAAACACAAGTGTCCAATATTGGGGGTTTCCCACATGGACACAACCACACACAAGGTCACTCCTAATATCTCCAAATGGACACGAAATGGACACAAATGGAGACACAACCATGGGGGTGATTCCTATGGGTTCAAAATATTCCTAAATGCATGAGAGTTCGATTTAGAGGGTTATATATATATATATATATATAATATACTTGAGTATTATATTGATACATTAAGATACATGAAAGAAAATGTAAAGACAAGCAATAATACATCTCTAGCATATAAAAATCTAAGATTAAAACATATATTAAATTATTCAAACACAAGACAAACACAAGTGTCCAATATTGGGGGTTTCCCACATGGACACAACCACACACAAGGACACTCATAATATCTCCAAATGGACACGAAATGGACACAAATGGAGACACAACCATGGGGGTGATTTCTATGGGTTCAAAATATTCCTAAATGCATGAAAGTTCGATTTAGAGGGTAGATTTTACCTTCCGGGAGGCAAAATCTCAAGGAACTCCTTCCGATACGGCACCGACACGAAAGGATCTCCAAAAGGACATGAACCAATGCAAACTCCTCCCAAACTTGGCTAGCACCCTCTCTTCATGGAGTAGAGAAGAAATGATGAAGGAAATGATTGGTTTTAGGATGAAATCAATGGAGGTTCTTCTCAAATTGGAGAAGAACAAAGGAGAGAAATTTTGTGGCTAAGAACAAAAGAGAATGACTCATCCCTTATCCCTTCATGGCCAGCCCTATGTAGGTGATTTTGTCATTTTGGCAAAGTCCAAAATGCCCTCTCTAAGCTCCTATTGGTTCAACTTAAGTTAGGTTAGGGCTTGGGCTAAATTAGTCTAGTTTGAGTCTCTAATCAACCCAACCTAGTCATGAATATTTAGTCTAACTATACTAACTTAAATATTATCATGTGGGCCATGTCTAACTAATGAATGGGTCCCACTAGATTCAAAGCTACCACGGGTCTCCGATACAAGTCGGATCGAGTTGAAATTTGAACCCGACTCAAATAACCCCAAAACAATATCATAAATAATAAAATAAATCCAAAAATATTCTAAAATAAAAAATGACCAAAATACTCCTGTTTTTGAAAACTGGAGGTGACAAGTTGTGCCAAGCTAGGTTGTGCCAAGCTCGGTTGCGCCAAGCTAGGTTGCGCCAAGCCAGGTTGCGCCAAGCTAGGTTGTGCCAAGCTAGGTTGTGCCAACCCATGTTGCGCCAAGCTAGGTTGTTCCAAGCCGGATTACGCACGCTAGGTTGCGCCAAGCTAGGTTGTGCCAAGCTCGGTTGTGCCAAGCCAGGTTGCCAAGCCAGGTTGCGCTAAGCTAGGTTGTGCCAAGCCAGGTTGCGCCAAGCTAGGTTGCGCACGCTAGGTTGCACCAAGTCAGGTTGTGCCAGAACCCGCGCAACCTGATGGTACGGCACTAAAAAGTGCGCACAACTACTGTTCATCTTCTCCAACCAGCATAAAAATGCTTGGTTGAACCCATGAACTTCAAAAGTCCATAATTCCTTCAAAATAAATCAAAATCTAACTTTTCAAAGGGCAAAATTGGGTAGAACGAAATTTCCTACAACATAAAGCAACTAGTTTTCGAAAATACCAAGTTTTAGTAGATCAACACCAAGAAGAATGAGAAAAGATCAAAATTTAGATCTACAAAAATCCATCCATCAAAACAAAAAATGACAAGTTCTAAAGAGACTTAGAATCAAGTAAGGAAGACAATAGAAAAGTAAAATTTGAGATCCATCATGAAGTAAGTTGTACTTGCCTAGGACTTGGGTGTAGGTGGGAGGATTAAATGAAGAATGAAGAAGTAAATGAAAGTTATGGAGGAGAGAGAGAGAAGTTGACTTATATATCAACCCTTCTCATCTCAAACCAAACCAAGCCAAGCCAAGTCATGTTGAATCAAACCAAATAAACCATGGCAAGATTAAACCAAGACTAGGCTAAGCAAGACAAGTCTAACTACGATCCACCTGACAAATGTCAAAAATCGTACACGTATAATGAAAATACGTATAACGGAAAACGGAAGTGATACTATGGTCGGAAGTGTCGGTCACCTTTAGCTTGGGATAATGTAGGTGAGAGGTAGATGCTTGGTCCAAAAATGGTTACTCAGACTATCGAGGTGGTCAAACAAGTTAGAGATCATCTTCGACTTGCACAAAATCGTCAGCGCCATTGGGCCGATTCTCATTGGTGTCCTCTTGAGTTTTCTATCAGCGACCACGTATTCCTTAGGATCTCGCCTACCCGTGGCGTCATTCGATTCAAATTACGGAGAAAGCTTAGTCCTAGGTATATAGGGTCGTTTAATATTCTCGAGCGAGTAGGTGATGTGTCCTATCGCTCGTTCTTTCGCCATCGTTAGTGAGGTACATGACGTATTCCATTTATCCCAATTACGATGGTATATCCCAGATTCGAGCCATATCCTTGATCATTCGGAATTGGTTGTTGGTACCAACCTTTCGTATGAGGAAAGGCCTGTATCCATATTGGATCAAAGAGAGAAGGTGCTCAAGAACAAGACTCTTTAGGGAAGTCAACTTAGAATAGTTTAGTCCTATTGCTTGGGGTCATCACTCTTTAGGGAAGTCAACTTAGAAATATGAGGATGATATCTGATCACGATATCCACACATATTTGACTAATAAGGTATAATGTTTTTCTTATGCCTTATGCTTTGAATTTCTTGCTTGCATGAATGATTGCTTGATTGATTGGTAGACATAATTATTTGTAGTCAGTATAGCTTGTCCCGACACCTCTAGCCTCTTGATTAAATTTCAAGAACAAAATTCTTTTAAGGTAGGTAGAGTTGTCACTCCCATTTTCTGTTATGTGTATTATCAGTAAACGTGTACAAATTTCTGACATTGTCAGGTGACCCATATTTTGACTTGTCTTTCTTAGCCTTGTCTTGGTTTTATCTTGACTTGGTTTAGTTTTGGTTTGCTTCACCTTGGTTCTACATGACATGTTGGCTTAGCTTGGTTTGGTTTGGTTTAATATGCTTGGCTTGGTATATAAACCAACTTCTCATCTCTCTCCTCCGTTTTACCATTTACTTCTTCTTCTTCATTTACTCCTCCACTAAACCCTAGGCAAGTATAACTTGCTCCATGGAGAACATGATGGATCTCCACTTTTATTTATTTTATCTTCTTCTCTACATGATTCTAAGCATCTTTAGAACTTAGAATTTTCGGTTTTGATGGTTATATTTTGTAGATCTAAAGTTTTAACCTTTCTTGTTTTTCTTGGTTTTGGTCTCTAAAAACTTGGTATTTTTGAAAACTAGTGGTTCCATGTTGTAGAGAATTTGATTTCATACAGTTTTGGCTTTTATTTCGATTGATTTCGAGTTCGGATGAGGAAGTTATGGCTATGGCAAGTTTTTGGAACTTCCATGGCTGAACTTGCCGTTTGGGGACGACGATCCCCATGCCCGGGATGCCATGCGTCGAGAGGCCATCCGCCGTGAATTCCTGGCAACGCATCCTTCGACTCTGAGCGTGTCATGTGCATAGGTTTCCTACACGCATGTACTGTAGACGCAACGTGAGTTTTCCATGCACGGATGTGCAAAAATTTTCCATGCACGAATGTGCAAGAATTTTCCATGCGCGGATGTGTAGGAATTCCCATACGCGGATGTGCGAGAATTTCCCATACGCAGATGTGCAGGAAATTTCCATGCACGGATGTGCAGGAATTTTCCATGCGCAGATGTGCAGAAATTTCCATGCGTAAATGTGCAGGAAATTCCCATGCGCCGAAATTGTCTAAAATTTACCATGCGCGAATTTGTATTATTTTTGTCCGTTTAAGTTGTTTTGTAGCTAAATCTTGTAAAACTCAAAACCTAAAAGTTGTAGATCTTCGTCTTGGCTTCGAAATCTTCTTGTCTCATTTAACTGGAGTTTATTTGCGATTGATAGTTTCAATCACCCATGGACATTCTGATATTCTTTGCATGTTTTTTTGTACTTGGCCTAAATTGTGATGACCCGACTTGACAACTTGATAATCTTGAGCTAATAACTTGAACTTGAATATGATATATGATCCCGTATTGATAATCTTGATAGTGTCCCGTTGAGGCGCACTCCTGACGAGAACTCTTGACATGACAAGTAAACCTGATATGACATATAAAATCATGATTGCTATTGCGACAGATATTCCTGTCTTGCTAAGTATAACTCTGTCTTGACACCGTGGTTGATTTTTCTGATTGTGATTGTACAAGCTACCTGTCTCGTCTTGTATTATGTCTAGGACATAGATTTCTGGTTACCACGGTCAGGGATTCAAATGAATCTGACTAGGTTAAACGACTAGACTGATCAAGTAGTTCATATAGAGATATTTCCCAGTTATAGGCGATCCCGTTATCCTGGCCACACATGTGGACTTGTAGCCTGCCGTCGAGTAGGGCGCATTTCCAACACACTGTCATGTGTTGCACTTCTTGAATTATAAGTACTCAAGTACACCAATAATCATGATAACTATTGTAAATCTCGTAACTTGATAACTACTGTCATCCTGCCTGGATAACCTGGATAGTCTGTAGGGCTTGTGACTGCGAAAACATCTCAACTGCATCTTGTTAGTAACTAGGCATGTGATAACCCTAGTTAGCTAATGATAGCAAGTCGTAGGACTTGATTGGCCGTGCCTGAATGATTGTCTCATTATTAACATGGAAATTATATTACAACTCTTATTTTTCTGATACAAGCAAGTATTTTCACTTTAGCTCTTTTCATTTATGTTATTGTCAATATGTTGCTTGTATTAGTTCTTTTTTCATTATATGCTGGTTTTAGTTCATAAGTAGAGCTTTCCTTGTGGTACTTGCTCTTTCTGGGGTCTGATCCAGCTGGTTTTGTATGGCCAAATTTTTGAGTGATACCCGAGGATCTTTCAGTTTTCTACCTAGATGGTGACAACTAGAAGTAACCGTGGCAACGAGTGGATTTTTTATTTTGCTCACCCACTCTATTGTAAAATTATTCTTTTGAGGCGTTTAGCCGCCGAACAAGTGTTAGCTCGTATTAATACTTTATTTATGTCTGCCTAACGGTTGTAACATGATTGACAAATCCTAGGGTTGATCATGTATGACTTAACTCTTGCTAGTCTTCGCATTTTGTATGACTAGCTTCATGATCATCTAAATATGTAATGTTTGGGATGTCTTACTTTGTATGTCTGATAATCTAACATCTTGAAATATCTATTTGTAGCTCCCTTCCCAAAAAAAATTTGAAATATTTTTTATTATTTATTTAATTTAAATGGTGATTTTAGATTTTTATAAATAATTATTTTAATTATTTATTACGGTAGATGCCTTTAGCCATGGTGGAGTTTTGGAGTACAAGATAAGTAGGAATCATGGCACGGATAGTGCAGTGGCGTGCCCTGACTAGTATATTAGCCATACCAGGGAAGACCAAGTCATAAGTGTGTTATAACTAGAAAAACTAGACCAATTTGCAACTTAACCCTTACCGAAGATTTTATTTATTATTTAATTATATTATTGAGTTTAGGGAACCCGGTCGTACCGAACCTGTCCAGATTGAGCCCAAGTCAAATCCAAGCCCATATAGGCATGTAGTGGGACCAAATACGGCCATGTAGACATGTTTGATAAATATAAATTTTGTATATATTTTTAGGAAATTGGCAATTATTTTCTAAATATTTGTTATAGGCAGATTATAGGTATTATTATTATAGGGTTTTACAAAATTTGTATGATCTTCTGGAGCCAGATAAGTAGTGTGCAGTTATATCCATCAGAAATGACTATTGAGCTATTTTAATTGTTATTAGGATTATTATTATCATTAATATTACTTTGTTGTTATTAAATGATAACGATTTATATTTATTAAATCATTTATTATATAAATGATATGTGTATATGTGTGTTATATATAAATAATATATAATATCATAATAAGACATGGTATAAATTACTGTATGTATTTATTTCCTTGCATGTATATAGATATGGTACACATGTATATATAATTGTAATATACATATATATATATATATATATATATATATATATATATATATATATATATATAATATATATATATATATATATATCATTATATAGGGATTTCGTGGAGCTATTTCTCTTGCGAATCTTGGGCGATCGGAGGTCTAGGGAGCGGATGGCTGCACCGGCGGGGGGCTCCGCCCCCTGGCCCTGGAGCGTTGCGCGGATGGTGGATCAGGCGAGGTCGTCCGACGACGACCGAGGGGGAGGTCCGGCTGCGGGGGGATCCGCCACTGGTATCCGTAGCGGGCCTTCTACCGATAGCGCTGAGGTGGGGCCGCTTGTGGCTTCTCCGGCTGCGTCGATTCAGGCGACGGTGGCAGGCGGTGGGAAGGATGATCTGGCGTGTAGGTCTTTTGCAGCGGTGGTGGGCCCCTCCGCGACGGCTTCGACGGGTGGTTCGTCGAGGGTAGCCTTCCGTCCAGCCATTGCTGTGACGGCCGGAAGGTGGTCGTCTTCTCCCCGTCGGACATGGAGGCCCTCATGGCGCCTTGTGGACTGGACCTATTGGAAAGTTTCTACGGTGAAGACTTCCGATTGAGGCCATTAAGAAGGATCTTGCTTCGCGGGGATTCAAGGGTTTGATTGAAGTGAAGGCCATTGATGATCGTCACGTCCTCATATGGCCTCATGTCGAGAGCGATTTTTTCGGCTTCGATCTAAGGACTGTTGGTTCGTTGGACGAGTCCCGATGGTGTTATTTAGGTCTTCGGTGGATTTTTTGCCGATGAGAGAGGATCCTCAAGTTCCCATTTGGGTTGTCTCCCCGGGCTTCCCCACTGCATGTTTGATACCAATGCGATTCTCTCCATCGCTTCTGGTCTTGGCACTCCGCTTATATGGACCGTGCTACGGCTTCCTTTCCAGGCCGGGGGTAGCTAGGGTTCTGGTTGAAGTGGACGTTAGCAAACCGTTACAACATGAGGTATTCTTCCAACTTCCTGATGGCACCCATTCACCGTCGGTCGTTTGAGCGGACTCCACTCTACTGTGCTGCATGCGGCCTCCACGGCCACGTAGAGAGTGATTGTGTTTGACCCCAGGTGGAGACGCCTTCGGTGGGCGTGGCAGAGAGGCCGCCCGTCATCGACGTTTCTTCTCCTGGCGTAGCGCTAGAGGAGGACGGTCCGGTGGGTGGACGTGAGGTTAGCAGGGGTCGGCGGCGGCGACGATCAAGGCTTGATAAGGAGAAGGGGACACGGCAGGTGTGGAGGCGCGTCTAGGGGCGTGATGCTAGTAGTGGGTCCATACAGCCCGATTTGCGATGGAGTGAAGGCAATCGCGCGTGTTCCGTTCCGCCATCCTGGCATGTGGAGGAGTCATCTTCGGGCCAGGTGGCTTTATGGTCGGATGACCGGTGGCCCATGCAGGGGGGATGCAGTGTTCCGGGTTCTTGTTTGGACGGGCAGACGGGGCCAGAGCGGGATATTCGTCCCATCGCTTTATCGGACCTTCCTATAATTATTCATAGTCAGCTGGGACAAGGAGTCATAGCGGCTGGTTCTGACACTGAAGAACGCAGCTTGGTGGTATGGGATGAGCCCGTCCTTGGCTCTATCTTCGTCTGGGGTGATGATCCCTCTCTGGGCGATGATATGGTTTCTTTGCCTGAATATAGAACTTCTATTGTCCATCTGGGGGTCGAAAAGATGGCTGGCAGATGGTACCTTTCAAAAAGGTGGCTGGTAAGCGAAGGAAGTCGATGGCGCCTCAGTCGAATCGACTTCTTCGATCACATGCTTTCCGGGTTAGGCGGGACCCCCAGAGGGTCCATGGTTAACTTCCTTATTTGGAATGTTCGGGGGACGGCGAACAGATCCACTATATGTCATCTCAGGTCCTTGTGTAGGACCAACTCTATCCAGGTTCTTGCTATTATCGAGCCCAAGGTGATATCCTCTAAGCTCCTTTCTTATCAATTGATGTTGGATTTTGATGCTAGTTTTTTCAATGAAAAGGGAAATATATGGTTTCTTAGCAAGTCGGGTATTGGGCTCAACTGTATTGATTCCTGTGATCAGGCTATCACGGTGCAGCTTTCTCTGAGCTATTTTTCGGATCCGATACGGTTGTCTGTTGTTTATGGTACAGGGACACGACAGGGGAGAAGGCGTCTTTGGTGGCACCTTCTGGACGTCCAAGCCAGGGATATTGCCCTGCCCTGGGCTGTGGGCGGGGACTTCAATATCATTGCTTCTCCGGACGAGAAATTTGGAGGCCGGCCTCCTGATACGCAGGCCATCGCAGACTTCCTCGACTTCTAGTTGGCTGCCGGGCTCCCTGATGTTGGTTTCAAAGGAGACACATTTACTTGGGTGAATGGTCAGTCTGGGGTAGATCGGCAGGGATCCCTTCTTGATCGTATGCTTGCGACGGGTAGTTGGCTGGATGGAGTCCAGGTCTCCTGCGTGCATCTCAATCAGGCAGAATCTGATAATGCTCCACTCTTGATATCCTGCCAGCCAGCTTCTTCCGTACAGCGTCGAGGCTTTCGTTTTCTCGACTTTTGGACGTCTCATCCTGACTTTCTCACGGTGGTTGCCCGGGCATGGGAATCCTGTTGGCATTATGATGCGCTAGAGCGTCTGGGTATGCATTTACGGACGACGGGGCAGGTCCTGGCCGGATGGAGCAGATCTACTTTTGGAGACGTTTTTCAGGAGGTCCGTCAAGCAGAGGACGTTGCCTTGGCGGCGGAAGAGGATTATGATCTTCATCCTTCGGAGAGGGGAAGGGCTTCCTGGATGGAGGCTGTAGCCAGACTGAAGCAAAAGGTCCAGGTTGAGGAGTCTTTCTGGAAACAAAAGGCCAGACTGAAATGGGACCTGGAAGGAGATAAGAATACTCGGTTTTTCTATGCGTGCACCTGGAGCAGGCAGCGAAAGGCGGCTATTCAAAAAATTATTCATACTGATGGTTCAGAAACAGGCTCTGTTGCGGAGGTGGCGGCGGAGGCTTCCTTATTCTACTCTAAGGACTGTTCCGGGCTGAGTCTACTTTCGACGATGATGCCTTCTTCGATGTCATCCCCAACATTATCTCTGTAGAGGAAAATTTTGATCTTGTCCGTTGTCTGGATAATCGGAATTGTTGGAGATTGTTCGTGGGATGGACCCGTCTAGTGGCGTCGGACCGGATGGAATTTCTGGGAGATTCTTCTCTTCTTTTTGGGATATTATCGCTGCTGACGTGGAGGAAGCCATTGGCTCTTTTTTTTGGGTGCCCGTCTTTCGGACTCCATATTCGATACTTTCTTATTCCTTATCCCCAAAGTCGAGCACCCGAGGAATCTTTCAGATTTTCGTCCTATTAGTCTTTGTAATTTCTGTAACAAGATAATTTCCAAGATTCTTGCTTGCAGGTTATGGGATTTTCTTTTCCAAAATTATTTTCCGGAGCAAAGTACTTTTGTTAAAGGGTGAGAGATTATTGACAATATCATCATTGCCCAGGACATGGTGGCATCTATGAGGGAATCCAATCATGGTGGACATTGCAATCAAGCTTGACATGCAGAAGGCTTATGACAGAGTTAATTGGCATTTCCTCCTGCATGTTCTTCGGAGTTTTGGCTTCAAGGAAGCCTTCTGTGATCTCATTATCGTCTCCTGGCGGACATCCGGTATGCGGTCTTCTCAATGGCGCTCCTACTGACTTCTTTTCGGCATCTAGAGGGTCCGTCAGGGGGACCCTCTCTCCCCCGCTCTTTTCATTATTGCCGCGGAGGTGCTTTCTCGGAACCTCAAGCTTCTTCAAGACACAAATCGGAGATCTTCTTTTCATACTCCGATTGGGGGACCGCGTATCTCGCACCTGGCCTATGCGGATGATGTCCTTATCTTCACTTTGGGGGATATTGCTGGCTTGCGTGCTCTTCAGCAGGTGTTGCATCGTTATGATGCTGTATCAGGTCAGAAGATTAATTATTCCAAATCTGCCTTTTATACTGCGACTCCATTGGCCGAGGCTCGTGCACGGACTATCTCTACTCTATTTGGATTTTGCACCGGTACTCTGCCACTTTCTTATTTGGCTGTCCTTTAACGTGCGGGAGACGGAATACGGAGATGTTCAGTAATTTGTTTGATAAAATCAGATCGAAGCTGACGGAATGGCAAAACAAGATACTATCTCCTGGGGGTAAGCTGGTTCTTATTAAGAATGTTCTCACCTCTATTCCTATGTATACGTTGGCAGCATGTTGTACACCCCGGGTCGTTATCAGGGCGATTGAGAGGATGTTTGCGACTTTCTTTTGGGGTAGCAAGGAAGGTGTCGCTAAGAGGAGTTGGTTGGCGTGGCCTTTCGCTACTCGGACTAAATCTGAAGGGGGTCTTGGGATCAAGTGTCTAAATGATATTATGGATGTCTTCTCTATGAAATTATGGTGGAAGTTGCGTCATGGGAGGGGACTTTGGGTGGAGTTCCTTAAATCAAAATATTTTCGTAAGCGTCATCCTTGCGAAGCATTCATGACTTCCAAGTGTTCTCCATTTGGCGACGAATTTTGCGGGGGAGGAAATTGGCGAAACCGCATATATCTTTCAGACTTGGCCGTGGCGAGGGCTCAGCGAGGTACGTAGCGTGGATCGGAGGGTCTCCGGCTGGGTCGCATTGCTGATCCGACGGTCGATGGCGTGGCTACAGGGGCCAGGCGAGGAACGGGGAGACGGACACGGGTGCGGTTGTGGGCCCAGGCGCTGGCGCCTGCAGTTTTTGGCCTGGGGGGCCAATCCTCGGCCAGCATTGGGGAACGAGTCGGGGGGTGGGCACTGATTCGGTGGCTGTTTGTAGCGTCGGGCGCACCCCCCGGGACGGGTAGCGGTGGGTGGTGGCATCGGGGAGCTACGGTGGTCGGCCAGATTGGCCGGGAGGATGGTGCTTCATCCTCATCAACCGGTGATTATGAGGGCACTATCGGAAAGGGGAAGGAAGATACGAGATTCTAGGGCGAGGAACTCTGACAATGGCGGTCCTGCTATCCGATCGTTCTGGTCCGCCGCGGGCTGGAATTTGCCTATGATTTTGGAGCATTTTGGGGAAGAGGCAGTGCGGCATCTCATTGCGACAAATCTGACTTACACTCCGGTTCCTGCTTCCTTTGTCTGGGGTGATCGGCAAGGATCTTTCTCTCTGGCAGCGGCATGGAGGTTATGTCGGATCTACCACCCAACCTCCTCCTTATTTTCTCATATATGGGGCCATTGTATTCCGGCGAAGTGGAGCATTCTGATGTGGCGGGTCTGCCATAACCGGCTTCCCACTGATGACAACATTCAAAAGATTGGCTTCCATCTGGCATCCAGGTGTCATTGCTGTCAGGCTGGGCACGGAGAGACTCTTCAGCATATTTTCTTCCACGGGGATCTTTCTTTGGAGGTATGGTCTGTCTTCCGGGGTTTCTTCAAGGCACGGATGCATCGTGACTTTTTGGCCTTCCTTTAAAGGTGGTGGCGTGGCCCGGACAGTCACCATCGGAGATCCTTGGCCGGTACGATTATATGGGTGCTTTGGAAGAACCGGAACAAGCATCGCTATGAGGGGAGTAGTGCTGGTGCTGCTTTCTTGGTCCGGGAGGTGAAGCGGCAGTTTCGGAAGTCACTTTCGGGTTATCGTCACCTTCCGCCTATTCCGCATTGGGCATTTGATTAGTGTTTGTTTGTTTTTCTTTTTCTTTGTTACCTATGAGGTCGGATGTACTCATTACCCTCTTTTTCCAATAAAGGTAACGGTTCCATTATATATATATATATATATGGAAACCAAATAAAAAGTAAAATAAAACAAAACACACAACAACCCAGGCAACACAGCCCCAGGCCCGCAACAATGAGCCCAACCACCCCCTTTCCTTTTCAGCCTACGGAAAGCACTGTATATGTATCGAGACACAGGAGCGTCGAAACTTGATAAACTCTAAATCCTAATCATTAGTCTGATCACCAGCGCCAACACCATACCTCTGCGTGCGCCCCCGCTGCTGGCCGGCTACCGCCAGGGCTGCCGTCGACCAGCCAAGTCACGGCCGGGATCAATTTCGCCGAACGCAACAGCAGTGATCGCGCACCATGAAGTCAACTTCGACGCGCGATATCGCGACACTCAATCGACCAATTCGCAAGCCGCCTCTTCTAGTATGCTCCCAACCCAACCGACTTTATATCCCATTAGCTAGATTACTTTAGATCGTAGTAAAAGCCTAGGAGAAATCAACTTAAAGTCACAGAAAAATCTGTTCAAAAACATAATATGAATCCAGTCCCGACGTCGATTTTGGAAGGCGATTTCTCGCCGATCCTTTCGCTGTTTCAAAATTTTGTTTGAACAGAGTCATAGAAAACCTAACCACGAAGAAAACCTCATTATTAGTTTTATTTATCATGGATTAGACAGTAGTAGAAATTGGATTGAAAATCATGAAAAGCATGTTTCGAAAACTAGAAAATTTGTCCGATACGACGTGTGTCCCGCCAATTCGGGCGACGTGGTCGCGAACCAAAAGCATCAAAAGGTGCGTATCGACTTTGTGGACGTGTGGGATTTGACGAAATTTAAATTGGTCGTGTGTGCGCGACGAATTTGATGCGTATCCGTCGAAATTTACCGTATCGGCTTTTGTGCAAATTTCTCAATTACTTTGTGTACGTTTGTCAGATCGAGACGAAACTTGCGCGAACAGACCGTATCATTTTTCTGGTCCTGTATGCCAAGTTTGGTCTGATTCTGAGACAGTTGATTGAATCGCCGTTTTGCAGGCCCCATGATCCAATTCAACGGACGATTTTGTGTACGGCCCACCGGAATCCAAAACTGGACATACCGTTGGATTTGTATCATCAAAATGAATCCATAGATATGTAGTTTGACGATTTTAGAGACCATTGACTCTGGCACACTTTTCAGTGCAAAGCGCGTCCAACGGCGGATACCGTTTTTGTCCGAAATTATCATTTTTCTCCTGTATCGAGAATTGGACTTAAGGACAGGCAATTCTAGCTAATTTGACTATTCTGAAAACATTGGTAATATTAATTTCAATTTTTGAAGACAGTTGTGATAATTTGGACTCTATGGCTTAGCAGTTGACTATTGTTGTTGGATCTGCGTGCAACCTCCAGGCAAGATACCTTACCTCCCTCTACAGTTTTTACATACATTTCTATTTGTATAGTTTTACTGGTTGATTATTGACATGTGATTTGTACATCGTGCATGCTAGTACATATAGTCCTTATTTATAGTTAATTTTATGGTTCATATTGGATTGGTTCTCTCGTGTATCTTGATTGGGTCGTGTCGTGTCATCACCTGTACTTGGACTGAGTCACATCATGTTATAGGAATAAGTCATAACAAAACTTCTGTACCTTGAATTCTTGAAGCTAACCTGCGAGTCCACACTAGGGGCGAGGGTTAGTAGTTATTTGTATCTTGATTCCTGAAGCTAACATGCGAGTCCACACTAGGGGCGAGGGTTAGTAGATATCTTTCTGCACCTGCGAGTCCATACTAGTGGCGAGGGTGATTTCGTGAAGCTAACCTGCGAGTCCACACTAAGGGCGAGTTAGTAGTTATCTGTTTCGCACCTGCGAGTCCACACTAGGGCCAAGGGTGATTCTTGATGCTAGCCTGCGAGTCCACACTAGGGGCGAGGGTTAGTAGTTGTTCAAACCTGTGAGTCCACACTAGGGGCGAGGGTTTGAGTATTCGATTGGTTATCTATTGACATCGTGATATCGTGTTCTTGTTCTCCTCCAGCAGTTCGTTTATGCGTAATGGTTCTTCAGTCGTGTATAGTCGTGTTTTCGTGTTGATTCTTCTCGTTTATTTCTAGTAATTTTTTATTGCATGATAAACTGCTAGATAGGCATGTTTTTATGTATCTTGCTATGTCCCCTGAGGACCTGATGATCTCTTCAGGTTTAACGATTGCATGGAGTTAGTGGCAGAGCGGGATGGTAGAATTATGATGCATATCTCAGGTATTTGTTAGTATTACATTGTTATCCTTTCGTGCTTTTCATTCCTTATCATGAGATATCTTGTTTCTTGATTCAGTTTTAGACTCTTGTTATTTTTTTTTAGAGTCTTATCGGACATATATGCTAGTGGGCTGCAGACCACAATCCATAGTGTTCATTCATGTTTCGTACACTTATTGTGGATTTAAGATATAGATTGTTTTGCCATTTGGCAGTACACCATAGCCTTGACAACGTTTACATATTCGAGTCGGGCTAGAGTCGCTTGATGCATAGTGGCTTGCTCACGAGCTCGCATCCGAAAAGCGGGTGCGGGTCGTGACACTATTTGCTTGTGTGAGATTGAGACACTAGGATTATTCTTGACCATAAGATATTGATGGATTGTAGATAAACCCTCACGCATCTAGACAGCCGTAACCGTATTATGAGGTGGGTTTCACTTTAATATACATAGCTGGCTGTGTCTGTCCCCCTCGCTCCAGTATTCTGGTTCTCGGGCGTGACAGCTGCAGCGGACGAAGCAGAATGGCTTCGGGAGCTCATGTATGATCTTTCAATAGTTGGTGCACAGATACTAGCGGTATCTATATACTATAACAACCAGGCGACTACAGCGGTGGCATCGAATGTCCTTTTCACTGGCAAGAAGAGGACTGTGCGTCTAAGGCATAGAGCGGTAAATGATCTTATTAAAAGAGGAGTCATTGCAGTAGTTGATGTTCGGAGCCAGAAAAATCTTGCAGATCCATTCACCAAAGGTCTCAAGCGCCAGCTGGTCGAGGACACAGCATGTAAGATGGGCTTGAAGACACTCTGATATTGTGTCTTTGTAATTCTACTATAAGTTTTATGCTATTAGTTCAAAGAAAAATATACTAGGCATCTAACTTTTAGTTCAAAGAAAGACCATTAATTCGAAGAATATCATGAATAGTTAGTCCTTTGGGATGTTGCGGGGTTAAGAACCCAGAACCACTATTGTCTACTGATTGTTTTTACAAAGAACAAAGTCCTGTGGAAGGATGGCTTGGAAGCCTTAATGAGTTCTCGGACATCTGGGATGTCTGACGTGCTTTATAGGAAGCACGGGTAGCATAGCACTACAAAGAAGCATAGTACTCCATGCTATAGTAGGTGACACACATGAGGTACCTAGTGAGGATAAAGCCTCGGCTTCGGGCCAAGTCACAGCGGCGTAGCACCGCAAATAGGCAAGAGGGTCTAATGTTGTACGATGAAGAGTAGTAGGCAGCACTACAAAGAGACGGGGCCTCATGTTACAGTACGTGACACCACATGAGGCAGTACCTCGACTTTGTAAGCCATGTCCCGACGGCGTACACTGCAAGAAAGCATAAAGCTTCATGCTGGGTAGTTTGGCACTACAAAGAGGCTGGGCCTCATGCAACAAGTGGCATGACACCATATGAGACAATGTCTCGGCTTCGGGCTATGTCATAGCGGTGTAGCACTGCAAGGAAGCAGAATGCTTCATGCCAAAGATTTTTTAAAAGATCTCACCTAAAGTGTATGGATAGAGATGTAGGCCGTCTCTTGAGGAAAATCTTGTAGACACGCAAGATACATACACCAAAAACTAGGATGGCACAAGGCTTTTAATGTGCGGCCAGAAGCATAGATGATGACATTCACTACCAAAATTTATCGTTTTAGCGACGGCCCTATCCGTCGCCAATCTGACGGTAATTAGTATTAGCGACCGATCACTGACGGTTTTTGGCCAAAAAAATCCGTCGGCAATCAGCTCGTCGCTAATAATGGTCGTCGCTACGTAGTCGTCAAGCGACGGAATAGCGACGGCTTGTCGACGTCACAATACGAAGCATTAGCGACGCATTTCCGACGGACTATCGTCCATTTCAACTATTAAGTACTGAACTGTGTAGACAATAGCGACGTAAAATTCCGTCGGTAACCCGTCGTAACCGCGTATCAGAGCATATCGTTCCGTCGCTCATCCGTCGGTATTCGTCGGTAACGAACGACGGATTAGCGACGGTGTGCTGACGGACTATCCGTCGATCAGGTTCTGGAAATGCTTGGCATTTCCAGCACCATGGCGACGGATTATTCGTCGCATTCTGTCGATATATCGACGGAATACTGACGGATTATCCGTCGAGCATGTTCTGGAAATTCTTGGTATTTCCAGAACAAGGGCGACGGATAGGTCGTCGCTATTCCGTCGAACTATATACAATGCCGACGGATATTCCGTCGACCATCCGTCGCTACCTGGAAACATTTTCAAATCTCCAGTTAGCGACGGAGTAGCCGTCGAAAAGTAGTCGAAAACTGGTAATAACCGTCGCTAAACGGTCACAAGTCCATCGCTAACTGAGAATATTTTGAAAAAAAAATTACAGCGCTTTCCCTTTTCGCAAAAATATGCATAAACCAAACCATATATAATGCACACCAATTATCCAACATCACATAGACCAAATATTATGCACACCAATTATCCAAGAATCACATAGACCAAATATGCACATACGAATTTAATGCACACCAATTATCCAAGAATCATATAGACCAAACCAAATTAATAAAATAGACATCAATTATCCGGAAGAGTAACCTAATATCAATCGTTATAATCGATCTAGCACAAATATTCCAAAATTTTCACAAATATTCCAAATACATAGGAAAATCGACTTTGGCCTCAATAAGACCACAAGTCAGACGATGAATTCTCACAACCAGGGATCATAGTTGCGTTGAGGCATGTACCATTCTATCAGCCACTTTGCATACGAAGGCTCAATCTGGTTGAGGTCTTCTGTAGGGACAGGAGGGTCGGTCCCGATGCTACTACTCTCTGACGGTGGCTCCTCCTTAACTTCAAGCTTGGGAGCAATCTCTTCCCTGATGGTCATCGGTTCTTCCTTGACCTCGACCTTTAGTAACACCTTCTCCTTAACAGTCACCGGCTCTTGTTTTACGACGGAGACTTCCTCCGTCTCGACCTCCAAGGGTTTCTTGCCTCGACCCCTTCCTCGACTAGCAGCACCACCTCGACGAGTCCTAGGAGCCATCTTTCTGACAACAGGAGGATTATGTCAAAACAAGTAGGATTCATCGTCTGACTTGTGGTCTTTGTTGAGGCCAAAGTCGATTTATGTCAAAACCCACGGCTTCTGATTTTATCCGAAAGATTACTACATAGGAGCCACCTAGCAGTACAAGTACTTGCATTGTCTTTTGATTTTATCCGAGTTATGTCTATCAGCTGATCACACTCTTTATTACCACTGCGAACTTCGATTGGGTCCAACTTGAGCAACAAGATATCCGTTAATGGTGTAGCTGAGACGAGTAGTCTCGTAAGCAAATTTAAAATCTAAGGCAGAGATAGACATACATCAGAAAACCATAATATATATAATAAAGTTTGATTGTATAATTTGAAGCTATACATGGTAATTATATCGTATCACTTTGTAACATGAGTTGTAATTTCATCTTCGACGAGAAACTATAAGGCTACTTGCATGTTCTTCCAACTTTAAATTACAAGATTACTACATTAGGTTAAATCACTAACCTCATCGCGACCAATGTTTACAGTCTTGGTCTCAACTGTCTTCGATTTTATGATCACATGCTTTCGAAAAATAGACAACGCAGACTCCATGGAATAGAATGGCCTTACATGCAAATCGTCTGTGATTATATATCTTTTCTCTCCTTTCACAAATACGCCATCCTTGTTGCCTCCATCTGAAACCTCCTCCCACGCAATATCCTCATCCATTGCCTTACTACAGGGACATCGAGCGCCAATAACCGAACTATACAGACGGTGAGTCTTGGTGTAGCACTCAAATGTGGGGCACCTGTAAATTCGCCGAGGTTTTAAATCATCGACATTGAGTTTTAAAACCCTCACGTAGCCTTTCTGCTTCACTTCTAGGCTCGAACAGCATCTTCTTGCAAGCTTCGGTCTCCAGATACTTAGTGTCAAGATTCTGGACGCTTTTGTAGAGTATGTCAACGCATCCTAGCGTCAATTTCCTGTCGAGGACCCTAGCGACTATCCCCAATGGTAGTGGCAGGAAGCTGCAGAGTACGTCGACAAAAACTTCCGCAGAAAGGCTACGTGAGGGCTACGTGAGGGTTACAAGAAGGATGGCGTGTTTGTAAAAGGAGGAAGGCTACGTGAGCGTCCAGAATCTTGACACTAAGTATCTGGAGACCGAAGCTTGCAAGAAGATGCTGCTCGAGCCTAGAAGTGAAGTAGAAAGGCTACGTGAGGGTTTAAAACTCAATGTCGATGATTTAAAATCTCGGAAAATTTATGGGTGCCCCACATTTGAGTACTACACCAAGACTCACCGTCTGTATAGTTCGGTTATTGGCGCTCGATGTCCCTGTGGTAAGGCAATGGATGAGGATATTGCGTGGGAGGGGGTTTCAGATGGAGACAACAAGGATGGCATATTTGTGAAAGGAGGGAAAAGATACATAATCACAGACGATTTGCATGTAAGGCCATTCTATTCCATGGAGTCTGCGTTGTCTATTTTCCGAAAGCATGGGATCATAGAATCGAAGACAGTTGAGACCAAGACTGTAAACATTGGCCGCGATGAGGTTAGTGATTTATTTAACCTAATGTAGTAATCTTGTAATTTAAAGTTGGAAGAACATGCAAGTAGCCTTATAGTTTCTGCCTCGCCAGTCGAATGGCTTAATTGCCAAGTATCGGAACGAATGGCTCAGAACACAACCCAAGATTCATTCTAGCATACATTAGTGAGTTCATCTTGATTCTGTTACGTCCTTCAGATACTAGATACGATAAGAACATAGATGATTCACACTAATGTATGCTAGAATAAATCTTGGCTTGTGTTCTGAGCCATCCGTTCTGATCAAGCATCTTCCTTCTCCTCTCCTCCACCATGGCTCTGAACCAATCTGTTCCTCCCTACTTCTCTTCTTTTTATTTGACTCTCTCAGCCACATATGACATCCAGCTCAAGTGTAGAGTCGGGAGAGAAGAAGTGGGCAGGAAGAGGAGGGAGAAGCAGCACAGCCGACGACATGACCCGGAGGAAGTACAGAGATTTTCTTCAACAGACGTAGGAGAACTATAAGGATATATCTTTTCACAACATATCACCTTGTCAAAGACCCTTAATGTGACAACCATGTTACCGCGGTGTCGGAAGACTAACATGTCATAATTTTTTCAGCCGTATGTTTTGACATAATCCTCCAAACTCTTTCCTGCTATGTAATAATGCAAGATTACTACATCGGAGGAAAGAGTTGGGAAGATTATGTCAAAACACACGGCTTAAAAACTTATGACATGTTAGTCTTCCGACACCGCGGTAACATGATATTCACATGAAGGGTCTTTGACAAGATGACATATTGTGAAAAGATATATCCTTATAGTTCTCCTACGGCTGTTGAAGAAAACCTCTGTACTTCCTCCGGGTCATGCCGCCGGCTGTGCTGCTTCCCCTTCCTCTTCCTGTCCACTTCTTCTCCTCCGACTCTACACTTGAGCTGGATGTCATATGTGGCTGAGAGAGTCAAATAAAAAGAAGGAAAGTAGGGAGGAGCAGATTGGTTCAGAGCCATGGTGGAGGAGAGGAGAAGGAAGATGCTTGATCAGAACGGATGGCTCAGAACACAAGCCAAGATTCATTCTAGCATACATTAGTGTGAATCATCTATGTTCTGTACATATGGTGTAGTATATGTTCTTATCGTATCTAGTATCTGAAGAACGTAACAGAATCAAGATGAACTCACTAATGTAATACTAAGACATCATCTACTACTATATAAGATATAGTGATAGGTTGTCGTATCATCATTACCGAGGGATGAGGGTCGGAGGACAGTCAACTTTATCTACGGCTATATAGTTTCTGCCTCGCCAGTCGAATGGCTGCAGGGACTATGTCCTGATCACCATGTCGTACCGTAGACTAATGCAAATGGAGCTGGAAATATCCGTCGCTAACCGGTCACTAGTCCGTCGGTAACTAAGAATTTTTTTGAAAAAAAATTGTAGCACTTTCCCTGTTCACAAAAATATGCATAAACCAAACCAATATATAATGCACACCAATTATCCAACAATCACATAGACCAAATATGCACATACGAATTTAATGCACACCAATTATCCAAGAATCATATAGACCAAACCAAATTAATATAAAATAGACATCAATTATCCTGAAGAGTAACCTAATATCCTCCGACCCTCATCCCTCGCAATGATGATACGACAACCAACAAGAGAGAATACTCTGAGAGATCCATCTGAGTAGGACGTATACTCTGAGAGATCACCTTTACAAGAATGATATCAGTAGTGGGATTGAGTGCTGGAGGGGATATTATCAGAGTATACGTCCTACTCAGATGTGTCTCTCACCGTTACTATTTTTTTCTGACAGCATGGTGGATGTGCTCCGTCAACAGATTCTTGCTCCGAGCCAAAACTTTGTCCCGGAGCTCAAGTGGACATCCTTGGTGTAGAGCTCGAGTGAGAGGTTCCTGACAGCATGGTTGTCTCCTTTGTCAAAGTTTCCGTGCTCGTCCCACAACCAATGTGGGATGAGCACGGATACTTTGACATAGGAGACCACCATGCTGTCAGGAACCTCTCACTCGAGCTCTATACCAAGGATGTCCACTTGAGCTCCGGGGCAAAGTTTTGGCTCGGAGCAAGAATCTGTTGAGGGAGCACATCCACCATGCCGTCAGAAAAAAAATAATAACGGTGAGAGACCCATCTAAGTAGGACGTATACTCTGATAATATCTCCTCCAGCACTCAATCCCACTACTGATATCATTCTTGTAAAGGTGATCTCTCAGAGTATACGTCATACTCAGATGGATCTCTCAGAGTATTCTCTCTTGTTGGTTGTCGTATCATCATTGCCGAGGGATGAGGGTCGGAGGACAGTCAACTTTATCTACGGATACATAGTTTCAGCCTCGCCAGTCGAATGGCTGCAGGGACTATGTCCTGATCACCATGTCGTAGTCCAATACAATCCAGAGATTGACACAGTTCTAGTTCATAAATGTAGTCCAATACAAATAGTCTAATACAAAAACAACTCAATACAAATAGTCCAATACAAATAAGTACTAATAGCTAATGAGAACCACGCTGCTCACGCAAACGCTCAGTGATACGATCACGCAACCACCTCGAAAAAGCGAGATTTTTTGGCGTGAGGAGAGATGTCGTCCCTTGCAAGGACTGCTTGAAGAGAACTCCCGGTCTCACTAGCTACCGGTGCTGGATGAATAGAACTCCCGGTCTCACTAGCAACCGGTGCCACTTCCTCCTTAACTGTAGGAGGAGCCACCTCAGCATTCACTATTTTCCTCAAACGACGTGCCGCTCCTCGGGTCATGGGTGCCATCTGGTAAGATCGATAGTCACAAATAATATAATTGTAACATAAGCAAGCTAACTAAAGGAACCATCATGTAATTTGAGTACATTTTCGAAAGCCGATAAAGTATAAAAAATTCAATTTTTTGCCAAGTGTGAGAACGGATGGCTCAGAACACAACCCAAGATTCATTCAAGCATACATTAGTGTGAATCATCTATGTTCTGTACATATGGTGTAGTATATGTTCTTATCGTATCTAGTATCTGAAGAATGTAACAGAATCAAGATGAACTCACATAATGTAATACTAAGACATCATCTACTACTATATAAGATATAGTGATAGGTTGTCGTATCATCATTGCCGAGGGATGAGGGTCGAAAGACAGTCAACTTTATCTACGGTTACATAGTTTCTGCCTCGCCAGTCGAATGGCTGCAGGGACTATGTCCTGATCACCATGTCGTACCGTAGATTAATGCAAATGAAGCTGGAACTAGAGCCAAAATACAGTACTACTTCACTATGTCGTACCATTTTACTCTCTCTCTCTCTCTCCTCCCCTCCCCTCCGGCGCTCTCACTCTATCCGGCGCTCTCACACTACTAATTCCTATGTGTTTTAAGTGTGAGAACGGATGGCTCAGAACACAACCCAAAACTCATTCTAGCATACATTAGTGTGAATCATCTATGTTCTGTACATATGGTGTAGTATATGTTCTTATCATATCTAGTATCTGAAGAATGTAACAGAATCAAGATGAACTCACATAATGTAATACTAAGACATCATCTACTACTATATAAGATATAGTGATAGGTTGTCGTATCATCATTACCGAGGGATGAGGGTCGGAAGACAGTCAACTTTATCTACGGCTACATAGTTTCTGCCTCGCCAGTCGAATGGCTGCAGGGACTATGTCCTGATCACCATGTCGTATCGTAGATTAATGCAAATGGAGCTGGAAATATCCGTCGCTAATCGGTAACTAGTCCGTCGCTAACTGAGATTGTCACATACACATATGTTTATCACAGCTAGATGTATAGATATATACATCTATACAGAAGCACACAACTGATAGAACTCGCACTGTCCTTGAGACAGTGAACATATATATACACCATGAATCCAAACCCCATATTCACATTTACTAATCCAAACACCACTAAACTAATGGAACACCCAATATGGATAACACATTATTTAGCCAATATATAAACTCAGATGAATTTGAGAAGCAAAGCCACCCGCCGCCCCCGACCAAAGCCCGCCGCCCCAAGCCCGTCGCCCAGTCCAGTAGTTCGGTTGCATATATATATAAAGAGTGCTTATGGCTGTGCGTCGGTTGCAAATAGCCCCGACGCCCCTGCCCCAAGCCAGCCGTCCAGCCCCCGACGCCGCCGCCCCAAGCCCACCGCCCAGCCCCCGACCCAAGCCAGCCGCCCAGCCACCGATGCCCCAGTCCCAAGCCCGCCTCCCAGACCCCGACGCCCCCGCCCCAAGCCCACCGCCCAGCCTCCGACCCAAGCCAGCCGCCCAGCCCCCGACGCCCCTGCCCCAAGCCAGCCGCCCAGCCCCCGACGCCGCCGCCCTAAGCCCACCGCCCAGCCCCCGACCCAAGCCAGCCGCCCAGCCCCCGACGCCCCAACCCCAAGCCCGCCTCCCAGACCCCGACGCCCCCGCCCCAAGCCCACCGCCCAGACCCCGCCCCAAGCCCGCCTCCCAGACCCCGACGCCCCCGCCCCAAGCCCACCGCCCAGCCCTCGACCTAAGCCAGCCGCCTAGCCCCCGACGCCCCCGCCACAAGCCAGTCGCCCAGCCCCCGACGCCGCCGCCCCAAGCCCACCGCCCAGCCCCCGACCCAAGCCAGCCGCCCAGCCCCCGACGCCCCAACCCCAAGCCCGCCTTCCAGACCCCGAGAGAGAGAGAGGGGGGGTTACCTTCGGGAGAGAGAGAGGAGAGGACGCCGACGCCGACGACGACACCGACGCCGATCACCGAAGCCGACACCGACAAGAGAGAGAGAGAGAGTGAATTTGGGGGGAATGCGAAAAGTTCCCCCCGCCGTTTCATTTAAAGTCTGGTACGTATATATAGCGACGGACTAGCGACGGAAAAAAAACCCGTCGCCCGGTAGTCGCCCTGTTTGTTACGTGCTGACTGAATATCCGTCGCTACGTAGTCGAAGATATGTCCCGCCAATTCTCTACACAATTCCCGCCAAATAATTGACTACGTAGCGACGACTAGAGATCCGTCGCTATAACTCCGACAGTCTAGCGACGGATGTGCGACCTTTCCTTCCCCTAAAATTAAAATAAAAATGGCAAAGACGTGTAGTCGGTAATCAGTCGCTGAGCGGCCACGAAGCCGTTGCTAACGTCGACGAAAAAATTTCGTCGCTAAATATCCGTCGCTAATTTAGTGTATTTTGGTAGTGATTGTATGAGTGGGAAGAATTTCAGTTATGGTGCAGAATTCAAGGCTTACTTCATTCTTGTATCATGCTGTTATTCAACCCATGTGGGAAGATTCAAGTTATAGCGACATCTATCCTAATGTATGATGGATAGTCACTGTAGGGAACGCTCAACCCATATATAGAGATATATGGGGATTGTTGGTATTTTTGCCTATTTGTTGGTGTATTTGCCTTAGAGACTAGAAAGATAGTCCCGCATTGCCTAGGCAAATGGATTGTATCTCTGTATAAAGCTTTGCTTGTGTTGAGAGAATCACATGAGGCGTGGAGAGGCACATTGGTGCCATATGGGGTAGACTTGTCAATTGGGTCGGGCCGGCCCAGCCCAGCCCGGCACGAGCCCGGTCCTAAAAATTGGCCCATGTGCCAGCCCGGCATGATTAATCATGGGCCCGGGCCGGCCCGGCCCCGTATATTGGGTCGTGTCGGGCTATGTATATTGGCCCACAATATAGGCCCGGCACAGTCCAAGGTCCGGCCCGAAGCCCGACCCGGTTACAACATCCCCTACACAATCTCTTTGATTTGTCTCAAATCCTATCAGCTAACAACAGTATTGTCACTTTCACAAGGAAAAGAAAAGAAAAATATGTACACAACAACACTTTGCCCTCCAAATATGTTTTGTACCACTGCCTAAAGCAACAAGTGCAAGTAGTGGTGGCCTTTGTTATTATTATGATTATATAGTGTAGTAGTGAATTAAATTGAAATGAAATGGATGTTTAAACTGAACTGAATTGAATTAAAATTCAATTCATTTCAATATATATTAGTTGCAAGTTGCTGCAACACATACATGAATGCATCCATATATTAGATTAGTCAAAGTCGTAATTGGTTGCCATCAGCTATAAGCTTCACCGTGCATGTCTTATGTCACTTGGTCACTTATATATGGCCAACCATGTACAGCCATTTATACAAATTATGTAGACCCATGAATGATACATGTATATACTGAACTGAATTGAATTAAATGATGGCCTCCAGTGCGACCCAGCCCGGCTCGGCCCGGCACAACCCGAAAGCCCACCGTGCCATGGGTCATGTGTCAGGCCAAGCTTAAAATTTTCATCCATAGCCCGGTCCGGCCCGCTACAGTTCATGGGCTTAAGAGGCCCGGCCCGCTACAGTTCATGGGCTTAAGAGGCCCGGCCCACTCAAATTCGTGCCGGACCAGGCTGGGCCACTTGACAGCTCTAATACGGGGGGATTTTTCTTGTGGAAAGAAGGCTAATCCAACAAATAAGCATTAATGCTTTTTGTCATGCTCATGGAATTATTTCTCTATGGAGCTATGCCCCGAAGGGACTTAGCGACTGGGACTCGGACTCGGGCTCGGGATAGGACTTGGGCTCAAGGGCGCAAAGTGGCATTTTGTTGGTGCACTTTGCACGTCAACATCGGTGTATAGCACCTTGTGCGCAGTTGATGTGCTCGTGCTCTCGTCTTCTGCGTGAGTCGCATGCGCAGGGGCCGTGCAGGTGCACGCACAGGAGCTTCACAGGAGCCGTAGAGCTACGGCACTGCTGCGCTAAGTGCCTGCGCATTTGCGGTTCTGCGCTGCATGCCTGCGCGCTTGCGGTGCTGCTGTGTTGCTATACTGCTGCACGGTCGTGCTGCTTCGCAGCTACTTACGAGCACACAGGATGATGGGCTGAGTGGGCTAAGGGGCACATGCGGCTTATGATGTGGCTGATTGGAAGATTTGAACGGTTATGGAAAGATTGAGTCGATTGATTAGATCCAATTTTTGTGGGATTTGAATTTGATTCATTCAAATCTTTTCATTATTCGCTCCTATCTTTTCGCAATTAGTTACGGCCAGGATTAGGATTAGGGTTTCGTTCTTTTTTTTTATAAATACTCTCTTCGTGCCTTCATTAAGTATTTTACGCTAAAATAAAGATACGAAGAGAGCTGTGTCGCTGCTGCCATTGGAGTATATTGGAGTTTTTCGAGTTCGTAAAAGGAGGTAACAGCGAGCGTTCCAGAAGTTCTTTTGAACTTGCTGGTTCATACGAGCATATCGCAATAAGGGCGAATATTGCTTTGAGCAACGGTGATCTTTATCACCCCAGCAATACTGATCTTAATCACTCCAACAGAATTACGGTGATCTTTATTTCGCATGCTAACGCGTTCTCGTAGAGACCGAGTCATCAACCTCGTATCTTACTTAGAGAATGAGTATCCATCTCTCTCTTTCGAAGGGATCGAGATTTTTATCTAACGATCTGTCTCGGGAATAACAGTAGCTCCATTCGCTATAAGAAAAATCCTAATATAATGCTTTAAAATTGTTATTACAATACTTTGGAGTAACGATTATGAGATTTGAAAAAAGAGTAGAAATATAACATTTTGAAGCTTTACGAGGTCAATTATAACATCTATAAATAAAAAAGCATTATTTATAACATAAATTTTTATAACACTTCATGTCTAAAGCGTTATAATGGTGTTTTATTTTTTCAAAAAAAAATTATGAGTTATGCATGAGGAGGCAGAGTTTCAAAAAATGTGTATGGTTGTATGACACTGTTGTAGATATGAATGAAACATATTTTGTTAATATATGTGGTATAAAGTTTCACTATTTATACTTATACCATATTATTTATGTCTTTTCTATTTATAGGTTTGGGCCTATGAGTAATCAAAGATAACAACAAACGTACAACTTTTATTTATGTCGGAATTTAATTACAACATAATAGATACAAACAAAGATACTTATTTTAGTTACAAAATGATCACATGAATATTTTGGTGTTTAATTTGCCTTTGATAGATAAACAAAAAGTCTATTTTTCCAATGTTTTAAATCTATATTTTTTATCATAGGCCCCCAACATGTTGAAGTTTTCAAATTATTTTGATACAAGTTAAAAAAAACTCTATCGGTTGGTTAATACGTTTTCTTTTGTTATGTTCTAGCCCACCATAATTACCGAAATGTCTTGTCGATAAATTTTTAGTTTTGATGCTGTTATTTTTGGTTTACTAATTTTGCATTTAACATTTGGTACTCCTATTTGGTCTCTAATCAATGCACTTTGAGGAGTGTAAATGATTGGAATTGATTCTATACGTTACTAATATACACTACTAGATCTTTCAGTAGAAAATTAAGGAGGATATATAAAGTTTAAATTTGTACATTAGAATACTTCCACGTAAAGCATACATGTACACATGGTAGTAAAAGTATGTTGTCATCTACAACATGTATAATATTTATGGTCTAAACGAATGTTTTGCTTGTTTCATGATCAAATATTTTAAATAAAAAATTATCAATATGCAATATTCAAAAATTGTGTGGTTATTTAAAAAAATATATTTTTAGTATTCTCGAACCAAAGTTTGTTTCTAATTTTGCAGCAATTTGTCTGTTTGTTCCATAAAGTGATGTAATGTTGATTCTAATATCCTCAAGTAATATTATTATTGGTTTATTATGTTAATTTTTAATCAAGTTATTAAAACATTCAAAAAAAGTTTGAAGTGTTACTATCAAATCTAGGGCACGGAGCGTAAATTGTTATCCTATGCGAAAAATCACGACTTCTATCACTTGGACCAACAATCCAATTAAAACTAGTCATCATTTCTGTTTTGATTTTTTCGTACCAATTACTCACATCCACCTTATTTTAAAATATTATAAGCTTATCTAACCATACTTGATATTGTTTTACTCTGATTACTTTAGTTTTAAATTTTTATTTCAATACAAAAATGTGAGAAGTTTGGAAAAGGTTCACTGATACCATTTATTAATATTTTTTGTTTATCTGATATAAATGAAATAGTATCCATCAATTAAAAAAGGCTTTCAAAAGATATTTTTAAATTATTTGAAAACTATGTCTATGAATTAACATTTTATTTTTACGACAACATAAGCAATTGGATATAAGTGGTAATTAGGATCATGGAAGCACAATTATCTTGATATATAGATGTAAAAAAAAGTAGCATCAATAGTGATCACAGGTAAACAACCGCTTAAAAATCATGCATATATGCCTTGAAATAAATAAATAGTCTTTTAAAAAAATTCTCTAGTCTTTATAAAACATTTGCTCCCAAAATTTGTTTCCATAATCATAAGAACATATTGTTCAAGACTACCATATGCATTAACATAATTATACTAATTTTAGCTAATTTAATTTCTCAAGCATTAGGATATTTAATATGTATTTGATGATATCTATATATAATTTACAATATGTGATGGACAATAGGAATGGTTATCTCTACTTTTGCCAATTATCTTATTTTTTAATTCATTAAATATTATCTAAACATGTCCTCATGTTGTAAGTCCACATAAATATGAATGTCGAGTTTCTAATGTAAAAAAAAACAAAATTTTATCTTCACAAATGACTTTGACGTATACTCTCCAACAACTTAGTTCATCACATAATATATAAAAATCGGACGTTGCTCATACTAGTTCAACAAGTAAAATTATGTTTAATTGTTATATCACTTATGCAACTTCTAAATGGAAAACAATATCCAAATATTTTTGGAGTGCTAACATCAACATTATCATCTAAATCATTAACTAAATGATCACTAATTTCATCATCATCCTCTTCATTTAATATAATGTCATTTTCAATAACTAGAACAGTTTGATTTGAAGAACTAGGACCAACATTAAAATTTTGTTTATTAAATTTTTTTGACTTCTTGAAATGAAGTTTGTGTCAAAATTTGATAATGGTAGAGTAATATAAAATTTATATACAATGAATGTAAATCACTTTGAACAACAAAATTTCATGATTATTCACCATCTAATAATAAACAACTAGAAAAAATGCACCTTAATATAAATTCACACCGAATAGAAAAACAATCAATAATAAGATTGAGTATATCATCCAAGTTAGTTTTTGATGTGCTTAAAAGATGTTGGGTTAAAAATGAGAAGTGATCTAATAGAAATTGTAGAGAATAAAAATGAGAATAAAACTTTTGAAAATTTAGATGAAAAATGAGAGAATGTGATATCAACAATATGCTAAAAACAAAACTAAAGCCCTCTTCAATTTATAGCTCAATATTTGACCGTTCTAATGTTAATGTTGAAGGTTTATTTGTTGTAAAATCTAACATTGATTAAAAAAACTAAGAATATATAAAATAATGGAAACTCCAGACGTTACTCCAGACGTTATAGTGCTTTTATTGCAGGAACACCATATAGAACATTTTTGTTGATTAAAAAAAAAATCAATGAAAACGTCAAACCGTATGACATTTTGGACCTCTCTATCATTTTTTTTACAAACTTGATATGTTCTATATTATTTCACAAAATATGGGCAATCGATATAAATTTTTGGGATATTTAGATCTAAGGCCTTGTATAATACTCAAGATTTGTGTTTAGATTTCAATATTAGCCAGAATAGAGTTTCAATCTGGTCCTAACGGTTGGCTCGGATTGACCGTCCAAAATTGAGATCTAAACACAAGTTTCGAATATTATACGAGGCTCTAAAAGTAAATATAAATTTCTAATATTACCGAGACCTAAAAGTGATTTAATGATCAGTCCAAGTTAACTGCCAAAACGGAACTCATATCCTCTTCTGAACAACATGGAAACCTAAATACAAACTTCAAATATTATACAATATCCTAAAACTAAATAACATAATTTACTAAAGCATTGACTACTGCACTTGCGAGTAAAACTTTGATACAGAAGAAGCTATCAAACTTTTGATACCTATAAATGACAAATGGTCTCATACACTAATTTCATATCAACCAAGACGTCCCAGCATTTCCGGAGACACGTCGAGTGAATCCCCTCCACCGTCCGATCCAACAAACGGACGGTGAGGAAGGTCCCAGCACCAGCCCCTCACCCATTGGCGCAGGCCCAAAGTGCTCGAGATCCCATTGGTCCACGTCATCCGCAATGACATGTCCGGATCCATTTCGCCAAATCTCGCGGACCCCAAGCAGTCCTATAAATCACATTCGGAAGCCCACCAAAGGAATCCTCCACGTGAAGAATCAAAACCCAAAGGAAAAAAAAGGAAAGCAAAAAAAGAAACCTTTATTTTTATTAGAGAGAGAGAAGAATTCTTCATGGATCGATCCATGAGGAATCGCGGATTTCTTATTGTTCTCGGAGTTCTTCTCGGTGGTACGTTTGATTTTTTTTCGAATTTTTGGCTTTTTTTATATATTTTTTACATTTATTATGAAACTAGAGCTTGATTCCACGAATGGGGTTGTTCTGATCTCGATTTAGGTTTAGGTTTATTTAGATCAGAGTGTTGGAACTACGGTGGTTCGAGTCATAATAATTAGATATTAAAAAAATTTCGTTCGAAATAGTAATAGATCGGCATTTCTATATTAATGATCGATCATTTTTGAGTTATAATCGAGTAAATTTTTGTTTCAATTTATATTTGAATAGGAAGCGACTGAAAATAGTACTAGATCAGCTCATCATTGTTGTCTAGAATTTTTTTGAATTATTTGTTTGAATTTAGATCAGTTCAACGAGTAAAGTTTTTGTTTCAATTTTGATTTGCATAGGAAGCGACCGAAAATAGTAATATGTCTGCTCATCATTGTTTTTTAGATTTTTTTTAATTTCTTGTTAGATCAGCTCATCGAGTAAAGTTTTTGTTTCAATTTAGATTAGCATAGGAAGCGACTGAAAATAGTACTAGATCAGCTCATCATAATAATAGATCGATAAATTTCGATTTTTTTTGACTTTTTTCTTTATTTTTTAAATTTATTATGAAATTTAGAGCTCGATTCCACGAATGGGGATGTTTTTATCTTGATTTAGGTTTAGTTTTAGTTAGATCAGAGTGTTGGAACTATGGTGGTCAGAGTCATAATAATTAGATCTATCAAAAAAAAAATTGCGTTCGAAATAGTAATAGATCCGCATTTATTGGTTAATGATCGATCATTTTTGAGTTCTAATCCAGTAACGTTTTTGTTTCAATTTAGATTTGCATAGGAAGCGACTGAAAATAGTAATAGATCAGCTCATCATTGTCGATTGTTTTTTTTTACATTTGAATGTAATTTTTGAGACATTTAGTGTCAATTTACGTGTATTGATCTAGTAAACTCTAAAATATTCCAAAAATTTTGAATTGTTAATATTGATCCTATGGCTCGTAGTTTATAAGTGAATTGTTAATATTGTTCCTATGGCTCGTGATTTATAAGTGAATTGTTAATATTGATCAATTTAAGTGTACAAAATTTGAGGTAGATTTAGTTCAACTGACATGTAACGATCAAGAAAGGTTAAGTTGCTCAATCTACTATTATACTTGATGATCTATGGTTCTATTATAGATCACACTTTTGACTTGCTAACTGAGTATGTCGGATCCATTCAATTTGTGGTTTTTTTTATTTTTCTTCTTGTAACTATCAATAGTAATAGATCAGCTCATCATTGTCGATTTTTTGTTGTACTTGAATGTAATTTTTGAGACATTTAGTGTCAATTAACGTGTATTGATCTATCTAGTAAACTCTAAAATATTCCAAAAAAAATTTAATTGTTAAAATTGATCCTATGGCTCGTAATTTATAAGTGTATTGTTAATATTGTTCCTATAGCTCATAATTTATAAGTGAATTGTTAATATCGATCAATTTAGGTGTATAAAATTTGGGATATATTTAGTTACAGTGAATTGTTAATATTCCTATGGCTTGTAATTTATAAGTGAATTGTTAATATTGATCAATTTAGGTGTATAAAATTTGAGATTGATTTAGTTCAACTAAGATATTACGATCAAGAAACGTTAAGTTGCTCAATCTACTCAACATTATACATGATGATCTATGGTTCTATTATATAATCACACTTTTGACTTGCCAAATGAGTATGTCGGATCTATTCAATTTGTGGCTTTTTTTTTATTTTTTTCGTCTTGTTTTTATTGGTAACTTTAAATTTGTTAGATCGGAGTGTTAGTATTGGTGGTTAGTATTGATGGTACTAGATCGAACATTTTTCAGTATTATATATTAGTTTGAAGAAATAAATACATTAAACCCCATATGTTTCATGGATATTACTTGAACCATCCTTATTTTGAAGATAATTACACGGGATCACCTCTCTGCGTTATGTTTTATTTTTAAAATAAGGATGGTTAGTGTTACAACTTTCTATAGAAAATATAAAAACATACGAAAACATAGGGATGCTCTGTGTAATTAGTTTCAAAATAAGGGTCATCCCTACAATAAATATGAAACATATGAATAGTTAACGTAAATTGCCCTTAGTTTGAATGATGACACTAGATCTGAGTAAAGCTCTCTTTACTTAAAGATTTAAATAGGAAATCACTGAAATAGTAACGTGTCATCATATTTCTAAAACGTTCATTTGACCTTAAATGTAAATTTGATACAGATCAAAGTACTGTTTTTTTTTGTCGGAACTTCGAAATGTAAGCTTAACCATGGAATGTGTTGGCAGGATGCTTGTTTGCATTCTCGGCGGCGGTGAAAGAGGAGGCCACCTCCAAGTTGGGGACCGTCATTGGTATAGATCTTGGCACCACCTACTCGTGCGTTGGTGTTTACAAAAACGGCCACGTCGAGATCATCGCGAACGACCAGGGAAACCGTATCACTCCCTCGTGGGTGGCCTTCACCGACGGTGAAAGGTTGATCGGGGAGGCTGCAAAGAACCAGGCAGCCGCCAATGCTGAAAGGACGGTTTTCGATGTCAAGAGGCTCATCGGAAGAAAGTACGACGACAAGGAGGTCCAGAAGGACATCAAGCTCTTCCCGTACAAAATCGTCAACAAGGATGGCAAACCCTACATCCAAGTCAAGATGAAGGACGGGGAAACCAAGGTCTTCAGTCCCGAGGAGATCAGCGCCATGATTCTGACTAAAATGAAGGAGACCGCCGAAGCATTCCTCGGGAAGAAGATCAAGGATGCCGTCGTCACTGTTCCTGGTAGATATATGCAACTTCAGTTGCAACTTGGGTTTTGTTTCTATTGTGATGTTTAGAAATGATTCTCATAGTCAATTCTGTCCATGATCAGCGTACTTCAACGATGCACAGAGGCAGGCGACCAAGGATGCAGGTGTCATTGCTGGCCTGAATGTGGCTAGGATAATTAACGAGCCTACTGCGGCCGCCATTGCCTATGGTCTCGACAAGAAGGGCGGGGAGAAGAATATCCTCGTCTTTGACCTTGGTGGTGGAACCTTTGATGTCAGTGTCCTGACCATTGATAATGGAGTTTTTGAGGTTCTCTCTACAAATGGAGACACTCATCTTGGAGGTAATAGACTTGTACCTTGACAATTTATAATCTCATGGATAATGATTATTCTGCATTTTTTCAGAAACTGTCTTGTGTTTGTTACTAATAACCTATATTTGAATTAACTATGACACAATGGAGTACTCTAATGGGCTAGTAATGACCTTTGAGAGTTTGTTGTTATATGGAACCAATGTTTATGCAATGACATTGGACGACACGATTCAGACATGATTATACTGACACAACAGTGACCTTACTGTGTCCTAGTGCTGTATCATGATATGTGTTTGACACAATGCAACACATGCACTACCAATTTATGTAGCGTCTGCTTCATTACATGGAATGAAATCAAACATGTTAATAAGTTGGTTTATTAAGTTTTGAAATTGTTTTTGATAAATTTGGGACAAGGAAATGTAGTTTTGACTTTTATGAGGATGATTTGTTGCAAGTTTTTGTTTGTCATCAGGCTTAACATCATTTGTCCTGCAGGTGAGGATTTTGATCAGAGAATCATGGAGTACTTCATCAAGTTGGTCAAGAAGAAGCATGGAAAGGATATCAGCAAGGACAACCGTGCTCTTGGCAAGCTAAGGAGGGAGTGTGAGCGCGCCAAGAGGGCTCTGAGCAACCAGCATCAGGTCCGAGTGGAGATTGAATCTCTCTATGATGGCCTGGACTTCTCCGAGCCGTTGACCCGTGCTAGGTTTGAAGAACTGAACAATGACCTGTTCAGGAAGACCATGGGTCCCGTGAAGAAGGCCATGGATGATGCAGGACTAGAAAAGAGCCAGATCGACGAGATTGTGCTTGTTGGCGGAAGCACAAGGATCCCGAAGGTCCAGCAGCTCCTCAAGGACTTCTTCGAGGGCAAGGAGCCAAACAAGGGAGTGAACCCCGATGAGGCAGTTGCTTATGGTGCAGCTGTTCAGGGAGGCATTCTCAGCGGTGAGGGTGGCGATGAAACTAAAGGTATATAGTCCGACTTTCTTTGTTAGTCTTGATCCATGTGTCAGTAGCACTAGATCAGTGTTCATGATTTGTACCATCGCAGATATCCTGCTCTTGGATGTTGCACCCCTGACTCTTGGAATCGAGACTGTCGGTGGAGTCATGACCAAGTTGATTCCGAGGAACACTGTCATCCCGACCAAGAAGTCTCAGGTCTTCACCACTTATCAGGATCAGCAAACTACCGTTTCTATTCAGGTATAGATAAAACTCGAGGATTTCATGTTCCATCTTTGGTTTATTATGAAGAAGAAGATTATTAATAATACTCTGTTAAATAATGGTGGTCAGGTTTTTGAGGGTGAGAGGAGTCTCACCAAGGACTGCAGGATGCTTGGGAAATTTGATTTGTCCGGAATTGCTCCAGCACCCCGGTACGTATCTTGTCTCGTAATCTCGAGACTTCAGTTCATTTTTTTGTATATCTTGTCTGGTAAACTTATTATGATGAAACAAACAGGGGCACGCCTCAGATTGAGGTCACATTTGAGGTGGATGCCAATGGCATCCTGAATGTCAGGGCCGAGGACAAGGGCTCGGGCAAGTCCGAGAAGATCACCATCACCAACGACAAGGGACGCCTGAGCCAGGAGGAGATTGAGCGCATGGTCCGGGAGGCGGAGGAGTTTGCCGAGGAGGACAAGAAGGTGAAGGAGAAGATTGACGCGAGGAACCAGCTGGAAACGTACGTGTACAACATGAAGAACACCATCAGCGACAAGGACAAGCTGGCTGACAAGCTCGAGAGCGAGGAGAAGGAGAAGGTGGAGGCGGCTGTCAAGGACGCCCTGGAGTGGCTGGACGACAACCAGAACGCGGACAAGGAGGACTATGACGAGAAGCTCAAGGAGGTCGAGGCTGTCTGCAATCCCATCATCTCTGCAGTGTACCAGAGATCCGGAGGCCCCCCTGGCGCTGGAGCGGAGGGCAGCGAGGATGACGACGAACACGACGAGCTCTAAATCATTGGAGGAATGATCGGAGAAGAAGAGGAGACTTGGGTATTTTTGTAGAAGAGGAAGAGGAAGAGGAAGGAAGAGGAAGAGGAAGGAAAGGGTGGGACGAGTCCCAGCGGGTTAGGTTTTCGCTGATTGATGAAATACTGCTGTCTATTTTTAGGCTGAAGGAAACATGTTCTTATTTTGTAATGTTTGAAAGAATACAAATGAATTTTGATTCATGGATGATATTAGTAGTCTTATATTTGCTTGCTATTGAGAGTATTTTCACTCGGAATGCTAGTGTCATGAACATGATCTCGTTTCTTTTATACAATTTACTTCAATGTTATGAAATCAAAAATCCTAGAGGAACTCATCAATGAAGTTGAAATTTGATCTGTTAATCTGCTGCTAGCTGAAATTTGCTATGTACCATGAAGTTGATAGACTTTTCACTCTACACCCCACATACATACATTCTAGCCGCCCTTAGGGCATTCCAAACTAGGGTTAGTTTTAGGGTTAGGGTTAAGGTTAGGATGGAAAGTACGAGTTAGGGGGGAGATCTCAAACTAGGGTGAGGGTTAGGGCATGGCTCAAATTAGGGTTAGGGTGAGGGTTGGATTTGTTTTTTTTGAGGTTAGAGAAGAGGGTCTACAGCGGACCATAACAGTGCTTATGAGGGAATTTTTCTACCTTCTCGTCACATTCTCAGATTTACTCAAGAAAATACTAAATAACAAATTCACTCGTTTTGTTTGGCAATGTTGTTTTCACCGTTTATGAAGTATTTAAAAAATTTATGTTTCCTAATTTTTTGAGAGATTCATTTTTGTCGGCTCAGATTTCCATAAAACTATCAAAATCGGTTTGTGTTATTTCCTTTTACTTATATTATCATTAAAAAAATTACAACTACTACATAAATAGTCGAATTCCTTATTTCTCTTTCTCGTTGATACTCAATCGGTGGCTATTCTCATTATATGCAATTAATATATGTTAGATGTGTTTAAACAATTGAATAACGACATGAATCCAATATCTATAAATAGTAAATATAAGAACAATTTAGGTTGGTCATAAATTTCTAACCACATAATATTAAATTGAGAATGATTAATATTCTCTTGCTATGACCTAACAATAGTCAATGATAAATTTTACTTTGGAGAGCTTTTGTTTATATATGGACATATAATTAATTTTATTTTTAAAAAAAATACCTTTACAACCGTTTGGTAATGAATTACCAAAAGGTGAAGTTGAACTAGTTTAAAAGTCAGGACTCAAAATTGGAATGCTCGAAACTGTTTATAACTGGTACTTTAAAAATAACTTACAATTGCTACCCTGTAATTTCCAAGCAAACCCTAAAGAGAAAATTTTAGCCATAAAGAAGAAATCGACAACAAATATCAAAATATAGTGCAATCTGTTCTAAACCAATCATAACAATCCCTTGCACAAATAGCATGATAGCGATCTTTAAGGCATTTCAACAGTTGAGGATGAGAAATTAGTCAAATAGCATTGAATGTAACTGGGCAATTGCTTTCCCTAGTAACTCATTCTACATTTATTCATTAAAAGAAAATAGATTGCAGTTAAAAGAGGTGAATATGAAATGAGGACTTAGAGCATCATTAGTAGATGGTGCTTAAAATTTTATTTTGAGGTCCAATATTTTGAAAAATAAATAAATATAGATTGAGTTGGGTTTGTATGAGCATCGTAAAAAATAATAAAATGAGCTTTGGTCCCAAAGATTGTGTTGTCAAAAATTAAAGTGAGAAAAAATTTAATGTAGATCTAGAATTGGGCTCCAAATTGAGACTTAATATTCTACAAAATGATTTCTTACATTCTGAATCTGAAAATTCTCAGGCCCACCCTATAGCTCATGTGGGCGGGTTGTACATGAAAATCTAGAAATTGAAACTTATGATGAGTCTTACTATTCTATAAAATGGACTCCTACATTCTAAATCTAGAATCTAGAAAATGAGTTGGGCCTTACTAATAATGCTCTTAGAGATAGCTGTGTAGTAAAAGAGAGACTATAAATCTTGATATATAATAGATGGTTGCAATTGTTGATTGTAAGTCTCACATTGACTCCATAGATGATTAACTTTAGTTGTTGGTTTCTGGGATGACATGAACGTTTACAGATTTAGGAGCTTGAATTTCAAGGGAGCCATATCGTCTGTTTGGTTGGAGCAACTAAGAGTATGAAGAAGCTCGATGGTACGTGAGCACGTTTCGATAGAAGACATAAGTCGAAAACAAGCAGCCTTACGATGAGGCTGATGGTCAGAATCTTCGATCTTTGTCGAGTTATTGATGTCGACGAGATTTCAGTTGTATCAGTTCGAGGTCTGTGGAAAATTTAGTAGCAGTGAAGTACAACTTTAAGTTTCGATATGTCATTTTAAGTATCATTGAAGGCCTGATGTACATATATCCCAAGGCTTATGCTTAGTTATTCATTATTGGATTAAAGACTTAGTTAATTGAAAAATTAAGTCTTTAGTTCATAAAATTTTAATTTTTGAAAAAAAATATTCAATTCACACATTTGAATTATGATGATATTTTAAGAAATTAAGTATTAAATGTTTAGTTTAATCTATTATTAAGTAAATTATTTTGGATTATTTTTTTATTATATTTTAAATTCAGTCTGAAATAAACTTTGCTTGACATCAATAGTTTGGCTTTATTTTTTAGCTCCATTCTTAACCAGCTTATAGATCTTTCAAATTTTTACATTATAATCCTAGTGATTTGTATTTTGCATGTGTGCCAAACAAATCTGTACATGCTGCAATCTTAGATTCTTAATGCTCTCTCTCTATATAGAATTTTGCTCTAAAGTAATTAAATATTTAAATACTCATTGTTTAATGTTTTGCTACTGGTAATTCTATTACAACATTAACTGTAAATATTGTCAAAAAAAATCATCCAACGGGAGAAAGTTTTTTTTTTCAAATGGCACAAAATAGGAAATGTTTGAGAAAATAAAAAAAAAGCGGCGCCGGTGTCACTTGCGCCAAACATAAGAAAATTAAAAAAAAATTGTTTTGTGCCAGTTACACTGGCGCCAGATTTTTTTTTAATTAATAAAAAATTTGGCGCCAGTGACACTTGCGCCAAAAAACAGGTTGGGCGTCGATGTGACTGGCGCCAAGTTTTGTTTGTTTGTTTTCACATAGTATTTTGGTTTGTGTTGTTTGGTTTGGTTTTGTTTAGTTTGGTTTATTTTTAGTTTGATTTATCTATACTATATTATGGATATAACAAAATATATTTTCTTTATATATTTATTTTTATATGCCGCAACAGCCAACTTATGGACCGATGCCTCAGATGTCCCAGCCCGATGGTCAGACCCAGATGTTTTAATTCTTCCAAACCATGATGCAGTAGCAGATGCAACAGACGAAGGCCATGAGACATAGCTTAATGATGATCTTGGAGAGACTGACAGCACTAGCACCTGCACCGACACTCGCTCAGCCAGTTGGCACGATCAAGGACTATCAACAGATGAGCCCGAAGCCATTTGAAGGCAAGGAGATGCCAGGGGAGATCACCGAGTGGATGATCGGTACCCAGAAGTTTCTAGACGCTTCGCAGCTGTTAGAAGACTTATGGATGACGGCCATGAAGACTCGGCTTGAAGGAAATGCACATTACTGGTGGGAGTCGATCGAGCGAGACATCGACAAATGTCAGATTTGGGAGCAGTTCTTGGAATATTTAAAGGCAAAATACTTTTATGCTACAGTTCGAGATGCTCCCTATGATCAGTTTCTCCATCTCAAGTAGGGGAATATGACCATAGACAAGTATGATGCTGAATTCAGTCGTCTCAGTACGTTCGGTACCATCATGATACCAAACGAAGTGGAGAAGGCGCGGAGGTTTCATCATGGATTGATGAAGGAACTCCAGAGGTATACTACAGCGCAGTCCATAATTTCGTACGTCGAGGTGTTAGCATAAGCCCGTCTCCAGAAGACTATCAACAAAGACCCAGACCCAGTGCTTCCGAAGTGCCCTACTACCGCAGCTACACCAGCCAAAGAGAAGCAATGAGGACCCATAAGACAGCCATGAGGACTTCATCAACAGAGAGTCACTCTGTATCCAGCACAGGAACTCCCGACTTGTCACTACTATGGCAAGAAAAGGCATGTTCAGAAAAGACTGCAGAAGAAGTTAGAATGTCGTTTCCGCAAATCGATATCGTTGGTCAGTTTCTTATATTTTAAATCTATATAGTGGACTTGAAGTTTCCGCAAATCGATATAGTAGTGGACTTAAAATGTTGTTTTGTTGGTAGAGATTTGGTCAGTTTCTTAGAACTTAGAATGTATTTTAGTGGACTTGAAGTTACGTTAAGAATGCTAATAATTGAATTTTTGATCTTTTGAGCTTATGTTTTTGTGTTCTCATAACATTTTGAAGTAAATTTTGGTTACTTAAACTTACATTAAAGGTTAAAATTAGTGACCGCATTTGATCTTTTAAGCTCATTTTTAGGTGTTTGTGACTTGTTACATATTGTTCTAATAATTTTGATTAATTATTTTGTTGGTAGAGACTTGGCTTTAAAATTTAATGCTTCCAAAAAAGTAAAAAAAAAAGAAATTATAGGTTAAGAGGTTCTACAATATTAAGTGTTTTGATTGATCAAATGTTAATTGGTAAAATATCAATACTGAACAAAAATCGACCGAATACCGATTTAACCGAAACTGAAAAAATCGATTCTAAATGGTACAATATTGATATTAATTTTTTAATACCAATTTTAAAAAGTACCAAATTTTTTGACCAAATATCGATCGATTATACCGACGCTCACCCCTAGCGTCTAATCAAAGAAACAAAAATTAAAAATCTAGAATCCAAAATTTCCAATTGGATATGTAATGACTTAAATTCTAAACTGTTATAAATTCCAGGGTTTAAAAGCTAATTAGCCCTTACTTTAATTACTCGGGTCGACCTAAACCCTTTCTCCCATTACGTACAAAAGCCCCATTCTGAACAGCCGCCTCTTCTTCATCTTCTTCGTATGATATCTAATCCGAAGAAGAAACCCTAAGCCTCTCTCCATCGCAGCCATGGAGAAGCTCCAGATCTACAGCAACACCTCCGTCGAGTGGCGCCCCTCCCCCGTCGTGGCGCTCGCCGCCAGCGCCGACGGCTCCCGCCTGGCGGCCGCGCGAGAGGACGGCTCGCTCGAGATCTGGCTCGTCTCTCCCGGCGCCGTCGGCTGGCACTGCCAGCTGGTACGTTCCTCCCCTTCCCGTTCTACTTGCTAAGTATGACATGGCAATAGCTTTGTTACGATGTTTGGGTTTTTTGTTTTGTTGCAGACGGTGCAGGGAAACCCTAGCGCGAGGGTTTCGTCTCTGGTGTGGTTCCGGTCGAGGACCGGCAGCGGGCCCGGCCGACTGCTGTCGTCGAGCATCGACGGGTCCATCTCCGAGTGGGATCTTTTCTCTCTCCAGCAGAAGGTTCGATCTCAACCAACCCTTTTTTTGAGGGTTTCTTTCGGGTCGACTATGATTTCTTGAATTTATTGTAATTTGAAACAAAGAAAATTATGAACCGTCCAGTCCGCATTACTGGTTTTGATTGGTCGAAAGTGCCGCAACTTTTGGGATGTGCATCTGCATCTCTCTGGATTCTTTAAGGTGCATGCGATGCTGCTATTCTTCTTACTGTATGGAGTTCGTTTATGACATTGTGGACGGGATGATCGAAGTTGGCATGCCGGTTCTGTGTCGGACACGATGCATCGCACGGAAATACACCAGATAGATGTGGTTCGGTGTGGAACGTTGGGGAATGGGTTTTATTTGTTGCTATGCTGGCTTTGTAGGTTGGGCCATTTGTGGTAGCAGATTGACTCGAGGACATTTGTCGTTTGTGGTGTGGTGTTTGAAATACGGAAACTTTTGAAATATGGTAACTCTGGTCTGGAAATGTGTCGAAGCAGGTTAGGCGGTGTGGAAATGTAGCATTTGGTGTATGTTCTTGGTTGTTCGATATGGCATCTTTAGTATGGGCTTTGGTTCATATTTACCTAGTATCCTAGGGTCACAATCTGTCAAGTGCATTGGTTGAAAAAATTCCCTATTTTGTTGATCAACCAATCTGTCGAGTGCATTGGTTCATATTTACCTAGTATCCTAGGGTCACAATCTGTCAGTTTTATAAGTATGAGAAAGGAAGAAGAAATATAATGCATGTAAATTTTTATCACCTTATTAAAAAGCTACTGCAGCAGAAAAAGAAGGAGATACAGCAGCAGCAGATGGACAATAAAAAAGAAACACATGCTATTTTATAGGATAAATAAAGGGTATTTAAGACATTTTAAATAAAACCCCTCCTTAACCTCCCGATTTGGGGGGTTAAAAAATTGAACAAAGAAAGGTTAAATAAACCCCCACTTAACCCTCTATAACCTCCCCTTCTAAACCCCACCCTCAAACCAAACATGGTTTTTATTTTCCCTCACTTAACTTCCCCCCACTTAACTCTCTTAACCCTCAATCCAAGCAGACCCTGAGTTAAGGAGCATTGCTGCATTAGGCAAGACTTGATTCGGAAAATGAAATTGTTACTTAACCAAATATTGAAGAGAGGAACCTCACAGAATGATAGAATCACTTGGGAACTTAATTACTTCAGATATGTAGCTGTGGAATCAAGTGCTTCTGCTGGCCCTTATCTGTGTCTATACTTCTAACAGTCGTTCTACATTAGATGCATGCATACTCGAATTGCTCTTCTTTGTGTGATCTTAAACTGCTCAGCTAAAGTATATCAGCTTACTCACCAACTGGGTCTGTAGGTTTTGTGGCACGATCTTCTCATGCTCATAGCATAGTTACCATAGCCACGAATTTGGCAACAACGTCGAGTGTTGACGTCAAGTCGACATCCGTTCATAAAAACTGTCAAATGTTTTATGTAGCTTTCTTATGCTCCATAACCGACGCCATCCCGGTTGGAGAAGGCTTGGATGATGACGACTTGTAGATCCTGATTGGGATGTTGCATATAGTTACTTATCGATTAGAGAGTGATCAATCCCTTGAAATAATCCTGTGAATCATCATGCAATTAGTTGGTCATTGCAAATAATTATATCAACAAGGCTGCTCAAGCTTAGCTTGTTTCCTTGAGAAGCTTTAATTTTGCTTGTCGAAGCTAGTTTATTTATGACTAAAAGATAGAAAGCTAAGCTTCTTGCACTAAAGTAGCTATACAAGAACACTGAAGTACTGAACCATTCTCGACCATACGTTTGTAGTGTAGAAGTTCTCAAAACATGCTGAACACGAAATTCTGATGAATACAAAAACAAGAATAGTGTTTATATAAGGATTTTGTGTTGCCAGCTACATGAATCCATTTCTTTCTTTTACCTCTACTTAGAGTAAACTCAGTTAAATTAGCAACCCTGTGATTTAATTGAAAAGCTCCATCCATGTTTAAGCCTTTTTAACTGCTACAATTTTGAAATCCAAACCAAGAGCTGCTTGAATTATCTTGATTCGGCGTGCTTTCTTAAGTTGGTACAGTATGTTTAAGCTAGCATACTGTGTTTCTTTCGGAGTGGAAAAAAGCGTAACTTGATACATTATTATTATATTTTCATAGATAATAACATGTTTAACATCACTTTCTAGTTCTGCGATTGCTTATTTTCTTTTTCTATGCATTTTTTATAGGTCGCAATAGATTCTGTTGGAGTGTCAATCTGGCAGATGGCTATTGAACCTTTTGATGATTTACTCCGTGGTGAGAAAAATGACTATCAGCGATTAGCCAATGGACATGCCGATTATGAGTCTCAAAGTGATTGTGAATCAAGTTATAGTGACAATGACGAATACCCTTGTGATGCTAATGTTGCTTGTATTGTAAATGATGATCTGCGGTTAGCAATTGCCTGCGATGATGGTTGCATACGTATATATAATACCTCTGATACTGACGGAGTAACATATAGCAGGTCATTTCCCAGGGTTAGCGGTTAGACTCGTACACCTTTTCTCCATCTTCCTCTCTGCAACTCCTCCAAATATTTCAAAAACTTTTCTCTTGTACAGGGCGTATCTTGAGTGTTGTTTGGAGTCTCAACGGAAAGCAAATATTTTCAGGCAGTAGTGATGGGTATGTTTTAATTGGCTTTTGGCAATATTGACAATGGTGAAAATATAAATATTTTGGATTGGACTCGATATTCATTTTCTGCTTAACATGAAATTATATGATTAGATAATTGTAGGGTACTGAGTAATCTGTTTTTGTATCTGATCTTATCTGCATCTTATGTACTTGCAGGCTCATAAGATGCTGGGACACATCATCATTCCATGAGATGTATCGCATCACAATTGGACTTGGAGGGTTGGGTAGTGGACCTGAACTTTGTGTTTGGTCATTACTGTTCTTAAGGTATTGTGGACATATAATTATCTTTGGAAAGTTTTCACTGCAAATGAATATATCATAAAGATTTACCATATCAGGTGCGGGACTCTAGTTAGTGGAGACAGTACTGGCAGTGTCCAATTTTGGGACAGTCGACATGGAACCCTTCTGCAAGCACATACTTACCATAAGGGTGACGTCAACGCCCTTGCAACTATTCCAAGTCATAGGAGAGTTTTTTCTGCTGGTTCTGATGGGAAGGTACTTGGTTAATATCCTTTTTCTTTAGTTCTCTGTTAGTAATTGGCAGTTGATATCCTTCACTTTGTTACTTTCTTTACTTTACGTACTCTTTCATGTTTGCAATTCTTTATTTTCTGTCAATTAACGTCCAACCCCCCCTCCATCCCTTCCTCCTCCTTCCTTCCTCTTCTCTGTCCCTCTCATTTTTGGGTTAGAAAGTTCCCACAGTTTAGAATTACTTTTTGAAATTGTGCCGCCCTCTTCAATGGTGTACATATTTCCAAACTTGCACAGGCCAGGCTGTTATCTAGGTGACCCCTCCTATTTGGTTGTATGATTTAGTGGTCTTTGTATACTGTCTACGTTGCAAGTTTCAGGCTAGGTGGCAGCTTGAGTGCCTATTATTTGTAGAGGTGCCTTATGTTCTAGATATACACTACAAAATTATGAAAATGATTATGCTTTATCATGTATGATACATAACCTATGAATCTATGATATATCTGTTTTAAATTATTTATATTGTTTATTATATATGATTGTTGATTAAACCTATTAAAATGTTTGTAGAGGTGCCTTATGTTCTAGATATACACTACAAAATTATGAAATGATCATGCTTTATCATGTATGATACATAACCTATGAATCTATGATATATCTGTTTTAAATTATTTATATTGTTTATTATATATGATTGTTGATTAAACCAGTTAAAATGTATACTTTTACCTACTGTTTAAATATGTATTGGTTTTACTTTTATAGTGTTAAATAGATATTTGTTGATGTTTCATTTACTAGGAAGCCGAAGAACTTGCAAGGGAAAACTGATTTTCAAATGCGATCGTCAGTTTGTCACCACTTGCAATATTATTAGATTTGGCATGTACAAATACGCACATGGATCATATACATGTGTACAAACATATGCACAGACAAAATATGCATTTATGTATGCAGATGTATATGTTGCACCCCCACATGCATGCTCAATTACTCATGTGAGTACATGTATCATGCATTTATGTCGTAATATGAAGATTTTAATACAATAAAAACAATTTTCTTTGTGTTAGTTGTAGCAAGTCCCTCACGGTTTCATGACATAGATGGAAACCTCCTAGCCACTATATTTTTGAAAGTTAGGTCTCTTCCGTCACCCATCCCTTGCAAACTGTTAAAAGTTGATCCATGTGATCTGCATGTGGTAACTAAAACCAAGGACAACTTCCTACACCCCCAACCCTCTCCTTACCACCACCCACATACACTGTATGCTAAACCGTTTATCTAAGTTGTACAACAACCCTGCAGTTATTATATAAAAATGTGTTTTTGCACAATAATCCTTCTTGCCCCCCTCCTCCCACACACACTCCACCATCGTCCATCTTTGGATACCGGCGCCACATGTCCCCCCTCCCCTCTACCTTGGACTAACCCCCTTGGGCCCTTTCTCTCTCCTCTTGCTCTTTCTAGTTCTCTCTATTATGGGCCCGGTAGAGACACTGACATCACTTTCCCTCAGTGATACCTACCACTGCATGCTAGTTCCACCACTTCCCCACTCCCGTCCTTCCCAAATTACAATAAACCCCTATAGTTTCTTGGTTTAGATGTACCCGTTGGCTACTATCATGAGCTCCATGGTGCTTCTCCATACCCAGGTAGGTTTTACAAAACTAAGTTGATACGCCGTAGGTTGGCAGGAGCATTTGATCTTCTTGCCTATTGGGAGAGAGGTGCTAGGATTGGGATTTTGGAAGAAGATTATTTGAGTTACGGAAATGGTGTTGGGAATACATCTTGTGGAAGCAAACCACAAGCATGGTTGAAAAACGTGTGGGCTTTTATAAATAAATAAATGTTTTTTTTGCATCTACTATTTCAAATACTCAATTTTGCTTGTATACCATGACAAAATTCGTAATTGCATGTATACCCTCAAAAGTTGTTTCTATTTGCATAGGTACCCTTGTTGGAATATTTGCACAACTGATATATTTTCATAAGTTTGGGATCATTTAGCTAGCTAGAATACTTTTATGAGTTCTTTATGAAGAGAACATCACAGGCAAACCAAAGTAGTAAGAAAACTAATCATACAGTAATATCATCATTAACAATCGGCTTTGGTTACAGAAATGTAGAGATCTTCATGTATATTTAGAACAAGGAAATCCATGCAAAAGGAGTTTTTTGAATGTTATATATGCAATTCAAAGTTTTATAGGGCTATGCATGCAAAATTGGACATTTTATCTGTGATTTTGGAAAACGGGGAATAAAATGCAAAAGAAATTATTAAATATTTTATTGACTAAAGTTTGGCAGATATGACCATCACATGGGGCCTTCATTAACAATTTCGAGCGGGTAGCACACTACAAGGATCTAGCTTGCAAGACGTAGTGAGGGGTTTCCATATATGCCATGAAACCTTGATGGGCTTTCATTCAACCCTAAACTGTTCCATATTTTGAGATATAGGCTTCAAGATGCAGCGAGGGTTTCCATATATTCCATGAAACCTTGAGGGGTTTCAGTTCAATCTTAAATTCTTCTACATTTTTGGTGACTGTGATTGTTGTCTAGTCACTCTTAGTATCTCCTATGTGTATCGAGAACCTTTTTTTATCGAAATTATTGTAGCATTAAAATAGGACCATACACAGTTTATAGGGAAGAATATTAGCATGTTCTGGAGAAATGACAACAATTTCTTTAAGTGGTTTGTTCTAATTTAATAAGGATTCATTACTTTGATTGTATCACTGGAACCACTGTTGGAGAGGAAAAATAGTATACATGTGGACTATTATTGGAAATTTGTAGAGCTATAACTGCAAAGTCTTTTAGTAAGATTTACTTCTGAAATTAGGGGCGTGTGTTTTTGTTTGGAATATGCTTCAGGTGGGATGAGGAATTGACACCACCTGTCACTCTGTTAATATTTGCAATTGCAATATAACAGTTATTTGGAGGTAATATTATAGTAACTATAACTAGTTTTGAAAGAGATTTAAAGTTTACTTGAGGTACTCCAGAAATCTAGACTTTGGCTTACAATCTAGGACCTTTTCTGCCAGGGTTGAGTATGGCTAACCAAAGCTGCATGTGAGAAGCTCAATAATTGTTCAGCGATTCAAAGAATAATGTGCTCTTTTAAACCCAACGAAGTACAAAAACTGCAAACATGTAATACCCTATCATAATTCTTCCAAATGGTGCCGAGTCTTCTCCAAATCCGAACATGTAAACCTTTTATACTTAATTACAACTTCAAAACCCAATAAGCAATACGTCCTTATCCAAAAACATTCCGCAAAATGCGAATCCTGTGGATAAATATATGATAAGTATCAGGTTGTCTGTGTGTGTATTCTCTGCTAGTGTGCCTGGAAGAAACAAAATTGATAATCATGCTACAGAAGTAGTGAATTTGGGACCTGGAGCATTGGGGTCTGCTTCACCATGTCAAGTGTAGTATCATGATATACTGTGTAATTTGCATATTCTGCAGCTATACCAGTAAATAATAAGATGCTAATTATGGAATCTTGAAGAAGATCTTTAACCAGGATCTAAAGATTGGTAGTCCACTGAGTTATATTGAACTGTGTAGTTAGGAATTGAGAATTTGGAGTTGAGAATCAGTTCATATTCCTGGTTAAGAGATATAATGCAGTAAATTTTCTGTCTAAGATCTAACAGGCCTTAGAGCAGTTTGATGTGCATCAACTTCATCAACATATTCAAGAAATCAAGCTTTTGGCTGAATTTGAGCCATTTTTGTTAAGAATTTACTGGCTCGAGTCTCTTAACTAGGTTTTTCACAACGGAATAAGAAGGGCATGTACCTTGAAGCAGCCAATATTCATGTCTACAATCATATTTATGAACACTGTTAGCATGGCATTCATGCATGAAGAATGCAAGATATATTCTGGATAAAAGACCAACCAATATTATTACTACTTAGAAAGAGCTTACCGGGAAGAGTACCTATCCATGGAAAGCACATTTGAGCAGCAGAGGAACCAGAGCATAAGGAGATCAGTTCTGCATGTACCAATCATCACTTCTTGGCTGTAAATTTTGTAGCCATGGGACTAAATAGTTCATGTCTTTGTAGCAAAAGAGAGCTAACATAGCATATTATCCTCTGGATAAAAGACCAACCAATATTATTACTACTTAGAAAGAGCTTATCGGGAAGAGTACTTATCCGTGCAAAAGTACATTTGAGCAGCAGAGGAACCAAAGCATAATGGGATCTGTTCTGCATGTACCAATCATCACTTCTTGGCTGTGAACTTTCTAGCCATGGGACTAAATAGGTCATGTCTTTGCAGCAAAAGAGAGCTAATGTAGCATATTATCCATTTGGGGCTCAGGTCCATTCAACACCACATTCCAATAAAGGGTGGTGGGGACCAATCCAGTCAGGTGGCACCCTTCTATTTGTCGAAACAAATATCAAGATTGGTGGGAAGCGACATTCTCCTGTGAGAAATCTGTAATTCCGGCTGTAAACTTTGTAGCCATGGGACTAAATACTTTATGCCTTTGTAGCAAAAGAGAGATAATGTAGCATATTATCCATTTGGGGCTCGAGTCCATTCAACACCACATTCCAATAAAGGGTGGTGGAGCAATCCCCTGCGAGAAATCTGTAATTCCCTTTCAAAGATGGCAAGTGACATCCTCTAGATTGCCTATAATTAGATGGCAAGCGGGAGAAGTCCATCGGTGGAGGTCATTCTGATACTTGCAAATAATCTTGGTCTATGGAGCCATTGTAGAGAGTACTTCTCATTTTTCCCACATATTCCTTTTATCAATAAAATCGAGAGTCGTCTCCCCTATTCTTTTCAATTCTCTGAACAAAATGTTCTGCGATTCCCTGTCAAAGATACCAAAATTCCAAGAGAATCTGTGTCAAATTCACAGGGATCCATGATCCATCCCGCTTGATGGTGCGTATTGTGTCAAGGCTGAAAGGATTGGTTGAGATGTCAGAGGTGAATATGTTAATTGGATGTGGTTGATGTCTAACCCTTTGTTTTATTTTTGCATGAGGTATTCTTAAATTCACCTCAATGCATGATCATGCCATATGACTATTAGGTAACTATCTATTTTAACTGTACCTGCTACCCTTAAGCTGCTCATCAAGTGACAATTGTTTATGTTGTAAATTCTTCCGTAGCATGTGTCCCTTCCAGGCAGTGGGGACTGCCTACTGTCCGTCATTTTATGATGTATTTTTAATTTCCTGACTTGCATGTTTGGTTCTATCCTCACATGCTTCTTGATCACAATCAATTTTGTTATTGCCTATCAAAACAGAACCACTGACGAACAGTGGATTAACATTTGGAATGTACTTTATACTTTGTTAAAAGTTGTATGTCAGTTGGTAACTGTCAATGTATTCACATTTTCTAATGCTTGATGTGGCTTGATAACTGTGGAAAGTTGGTCAAACTGATTCTCATGATTTTCATTTTACATACCATTCAAATACTATTTCAAACTAGAAGTTTCCCAGATGAGGACATCATGTACCTTCCATTTCAGCTTTAAGCTTCGAATGTTTTTTATTACAATTCTATCACAGTATCACTTTTAAGACGAACCCAAATTTTTTGGGATAAAGGTTATGTTGTACTTCGAAACATTCTCTCTTGAAGTGTAGAACTAATATTTCTAATTACATCTTCAGGTTGTAAATAATGTTCACTGAAATTCCTTCCGGATAACATATATATTAGGAACAAGGTATTTAATTTATGTGTGATTTCCATGTGAAAATTTAAGTTAATTTCAGATTCCTCACTAAGGTACCTTATATTTGTAACATAACCTACCAGTGCTACCACGCCACTTAGATGATACCGGTTGGTAGGAAGAGACTATTTCCTGCAGTTTAATGTCATGAGATGAGGGTCATGCTCTATAAAAAAACAATATACTTTTTTTTGCTTGTTATTACACTGTAACTTTGCTACTGTCTTATGGTCAGGTAATCCTTTACAAGATGTCTAATGGTGCTATTCCCTCTGGTAAAGATGACCTTTCTAGTGACAATGTAAACAAGTGGGTGTATGTTGATAGTCGCAATGCCCACACTCATGATGTGCGGGCCTTAGCAGTCACGATGCCTATTAGTGAAGAAGGTTTGTTTTGGATGAACCATGAACTTCTTATTGTATGTTCATAATACAAAGTACTAGTCTGCTTCTTGGCTTGTTTACAATTTTAAATTTTCGAAGACTGATGACTGTTTCCCTTGTCAGATACATTGCCTGATGAAAAACTGCCCAAGCTTCGTTGTCGACAGAGGCCCTTAGCTTTCACTTATCATAAATGGGCACGTTTGGGAGTTCCCATGCTCATATCTGCAGGTGATGATGCCAAACTCTTTGCTTACTCCGCCCAAGAATTCACTCAGTTCTCTCCTCATGATATCTGCCCGGCACCCCAGCGAGCATCCTTGCAGTTGGTAGCGAGTACTATTGTTGATGGAGCTTCAATGATTCTTGCTCAGTACTCAGGGTGGTTGGATGTTATGCTTGTCAAGTTAGGTCATCATAAAGCTCTGAACTCGCCTATTGCAAAAAGTACAACAACACAACTCCTGGCACGGATTAAAAGCAAAGCATCCCGAAAAATCATCTCTAGCACCGCATCTAGTTCTGGATTACTTTTTGCATACTCGGATCATGTCAGACCCTGCCTATTTGAGTTATTGAGGCATAAGAAGAGCGGATGGTCTGTCAATAAACTGCAACTACCTCGGGGATTGCAGTATGCTCACTGTATGATTTTCAGTGTTGATTCTTCTTACCTGATGCTAGCTGGGCATGATAGAAAGATATACGTAAGTATTTAAATGTTCGAAAAATTATCAAATGTACTTGGATTATTGAGTTGCTTGTGTGTAAATACAAATCTCAGCCAGCATTTCCAAAATATTTTGTTTTCTCAACATTATCTCGAGTCTTCAGAGCTTCAGTGATCTTGATGTGTGAATCGTGATAGGGCATTATCTAGTGTGTGGGCTTGTCAAGCCCTACACTGACATTCTTAATTGTTCCTTCTCATGTTCCTTCATTTCTTACTATAGTTATTATTATTTTTTTCTGGGAACAGGTGGTTGATGTTAAAAAGTCTGAACTGGTGCATTCCTTTGTGGGTCGAAGGAAGGATGGGGATACGAGTAATCAACCTAGTGAGCCTCCAATAACAAAAATGTTTACCAGTTCTGATGGACAATGGTTAGCTGCTGTTAACTGCTTTGGGGACATTTATATATTTAATCTGGAGACATACAGGTATATATTGCAATCATCTCCTAAGATTACTTCTTGTACAATTAATCCTTTTCTTGTTTATGTACAATTTAGTTAGCCTTTAGCTGTTATCTTTCTGCGCTCTTATTCTCATTATAATATCATAATACGCTATGTAACAAGATGTTGTTCGAGGTTTCACTTGTCGAAAAACTTAGATCTATTATACTCTAAAAAATTGTTACTGAAAATTTTCATCTTTATGTTATTTTTTGTGGTGGTTTTCAGTGCTGATCTTTTGAATTCTTGATGAAGTTTATGTTTTAGCATATTATTCTCATGGTTATGCTTGATTCTTTTAGAGATGATACAAAGTTGGCTATATTTGTCTGAAGCTCATTATGTGAGGCATCTGTGTGGCTCATTTACTGTGCCTTGATGATACAACTTTGATGGTATCTCTTCCATTATGTCTTTGGTAGTTTCATTTCCTATAATAGGGGAAATGGATCGTTGATTTATTTTGGCATGATTATCTTGTGTGGATTTAAATAGGAAGCCTGTACATACTAGCAGAGGTTACTTTGTGCTCCATCAAAGTTTGCATGTTAGACCATTTTATTCTGTTTTTAATATTATGTAAAAAGAGGGAGTCTATGTTTAACCCCCACCCACCCGCCCGAAAAAAAGAAAAAAAAACCCCTTCAGCATCAACATACCAAGCATCTGGCATTCCTGATAGAAACTACACCAACTCAACCTTTTACCAGTATTATGACTTCGGCATGTGAAATCATTATCTTAGTTAACAAGATTCAACACACAACCACCTGTCTGATTTATTTTCTGTGGCGGGCGACAGATGATATCCCTCAGTTACTACCGTAGTGGCTCTTTTTAATTGCAAAACATCAAAAGTCTTTGTGTGCTGCATATGGTTGCAAGCTTTAATGTCTAGTAATCTTTGCCTTCTCTTCCTGCCTCCATATTATGATTTTTTTGAGTGCCATATGTTCTATTCCATTTCAATGTGATATGAAGAGGTTTTCATTATGTGTTCGGTCTGTGGCTGGCTACTGATTAATTGCAATTACAAGGCCACTTGGAATTTTAATTACACGGCAAACCATAATCGGATTAAGCAGGTGATTACTCGTCTGACTGATCTCCGATTAATCCTGTGTGCAAAACATCAAAAGTCTTTGTGTGCTGCATATGGTTGCAAGCTTTAATGTCTAGTAATCTTTGCCTTCTCTTGAGATTCTACCTACCTCCGTATTATGATTTTTTTGAGTGCCACATGTTATATTCCATTTTAATGTGATATGAAGAGGTTTTGATTATGTGTTCGGTCTGTGGCTGGCTACTGATTAATTGCAATTACATGACCACTTGGAATTTTAATAACACGGCCAACCATAATCGGATTAAGCGGGTGATTAGTCCGATTGATCTCCGATTAATCATTTTATTCATTTTGTTTGACATGGTTGGTTTGTTCTTTGGAAGGCAACATTGGTTCATATCAAGATTGAATGGTGCATCTGTTACTGCTGCTGGTTTTCCTCCGAAGAACAACAATGTGCTTGTGATTATAACATCTTCAAACCAGGTCTATGTGTTTGATGTGGAAGCAAAACAGTTGGGTGAATGGTCAAGGCGACACAGTCTCCATTTGCCTAGAACATTTCAAGAATTCCCAGGGGAGGTTATTGGTCTCTCTTTTCCACCTATTAACTCTACATCAGTGGTTGTCTACAGTGCCAGGTAAACTCCTGGATTAATATATTACATCTTTTGCATTGATTGCCTTCGATTGATGCATTCTGCTATGTTGCAATAAAATTCTTTATACCTTGGATTATAGTTTTCCTGTTGCTAGCATGTCTTCTGAATCTACTAAATTTGATTGAAGAATCTATGAGAACTCTCCTTATTGCTTATCCTATAATTCTGCCAGCCATGTCTGTACGAGTCAATTGGTTTACATGCCCACTGTTTCCACCATTGCAATAGTCCCAACTTTTCTGTCTGAGTTTTCTGTAGGTAGTTCAGCTAAAAATTGCCTACTAGTGACTATAGCTTGTGGCTTCGAAGGGATGGAGTCCCAGTCTTTAGATAAGTAAGCAATTATCTGATGTTGCGGGTGGTGCACTTAGGGACAACACTGATGTTCCCAAAATAAAACCCTCATATCTCATATATGTGCATGCACCATATATTTTACATTTGTTTAGTGATCCTCGTTTCATGTGCCAATTCAATTTCAAATAATAGGATATATAGTAAAGCAAACTTTTACCTAAATTGAGATCATAACATTATATATCAAATATTTTGGTATATTGAACTCAGCCGACTATGACTTATAATGCATGTTGAAATATCTCAGATATTACATTTACTCTCATATATGCCTAGTCATTTGATCGATCTGCCCATGTAAATCCCTGGCTCATGTAAATCCCTGGCTCGGCCAGTGATCTGATTGATCATGGAGTATAGTTAGTATATCTTTATATAGAAGTAATCATATGCTAAGCTTCATCAGTCTTAGCTGCCAGTCATCTACAGATTGGATATGTATTTTCAAATAATCAGTTCGTCCTTAAGAAGGCCCCTGTGCCGTCAGTCATCTACAGATTGGATATGCACTTCGAATAATTGGTTCCTCCTTAAGAAGGCCCCTGTGCCGTTTAGTATAACTAGTTTTTATTAACCTGTCTTGTTGTATAGCTGGTGGCTAGTGTTTAATTTCGTCAGTTAACCTTCTTACTGTTTGAAGTTGGTTTTCTTTTCTTGGTCCCCACAGGGCGATGTGTTTGATCGACTTTGGGATGGCGGTTGGCCAAGATGATGAAGACGGCTTACCAAATTGCCCCGGCACATCATTAAGCAAGTTTGATTCCCCAGAGACTGCTACAGGAAAGCGGAAGCGGAAGGGTATTGACGAAGAATGCAAGAAACTTAAGAAAAAGAACTTTGATTTTTTCCCGTTTATGAGTCCTGTTTTATTTGTTGGCCACATTTCCCAAAACTCTTTGCTGGTCGTAGAAAAGCGGTGGATGGAAGTGGTTCAGAACTTTGATGCTCCTGTGCATAAACATATGTATGGAACTTAGAAACCCAGTGCTGCCCACAATCTACAGCACATTGGTACAATTTTTCTCGACTTAGATCTAGGCTATCGGCTATCATCGAATGTGATGTAAAGTACTAGTGACAGTTGCAGAGCGGTAAGAATGCATGTCAAGTTTGACATTTTTGTTCGGAATAGGTAAATCCTTATATTATTATTGTTATCAAATTTGTGAATTTCTTTTGGTTTGTTGAAGCTGTTCGCGTACAATTATTATACATTGTTAGAATAAATGATACAAACACAAATGCTTTAAAATGCATAAAATTTGAAATAGTTAGTTCTGCCATTGAACCTGCTCGATGTTTTGAGAAACTGGCTGGATAAAGTAGCCTTTGGTCTTCAAATTATACTAATGAATTGATTTTGGAAATTGATCAAGTTTCCGATTAAGTGGAAACAGGAATCAAAGAGCTCGGTAATATAATCTGATTAAGTTCTAGTCCAGGTGATAAATGTGGATTATTTACAAAATTTTAGTCAATTTAAGGAATCAAAACCATGTACCTACCAAACCTTTCGCGATTAATTACATTTCTACCTCTGACTAAGACTTCTGGATCAGCCTACTTGCGTTGTACATGAGAAAAATTAGGCAAATTATAAGGGCACATAACATTTTGATCAGGGCTAGCCAGGATTAAGGCTAGTCAGGTTTTGAGGAACTTTTACTCGGGCTATCAAAATATTCCACTCAGGGGGCTGTCCAAAGCCCAGTCCTCCCAAATCCCAAAAATCACTCTCATTTCTAAATTTCACTCTCTCTCTTCACAAACCATATTTTCCCTCTTCTTCTTCTCCACCATTTTCCACTCCTGAAGCTACATATTATTTTGGATCTTCTTCTCCACCATTTTCCAACATTCTCCACCATTTCCCTACGATGGCACGCAAACGTTCCTCTCAATCAAGGTAAGAACCCTAATACTTAAAGTTGTCAATTTTTTCCCAAAATTTTATTAATTTAGTTCGAAAAACCCAAGTATACATTGTAATGGAATGATAGTTAAGACGACGGAGTCGTTCTAGAGGATCACGAATTTGTAATGGAATGATAGTTAAGAAAAGGCATCTCGAGTCGACTAGGACTGCCCATGTTTCTGACAGTCCTATGTTCTGTTAGGACTGCCAGAAACCGTGGCAGTCCACTTGTACAACAAGTATAACACAGGGCTGCCGCACTTTGTGGCAGTCCTTTATATATCTAGGTCTGCCACAAAGAGTGACAGTCCTGTGTTATACTTGCTGTACAAGTGAACTGCCACAGTATCTGGCAGTCCTATGTACTGTTATGACTGTCTGAAATTGTGGCAGTCCACTTGTACAGCAAGTATAACACAAGACTGCTGCACTTTTTGGCAGTCGTAGATGTATAAAGGACTGTCACAAAGTGTGGCAGTCCTGTGTTATACTTGCTGTACAAGTGGACTACCACAGTTTCTGGCAGTCCTAACAGTACATAGGACTGCCAGAAATATGGACAGTCCTGCATTGCACTTCTTGTTTGTTGTTTGCTAAGTATTATTCGATTGATATTAAATATTCGTAGTCACGAGCCGAATCCGAAGACGAAGAATGTTGACGTCGAGCCTCAAAGAAAACGTTCTACCGCATCGGAGCGGAAGTCACGTGAAGCTGAGCGGGTTCGCGATAAACCAATAACGACGAGAGAACCGGAGGCACCCTCTCAGACTACAACACGTCGAACCAAACCCGTTGCAAGTAAATCGAAGCATCAGAAGACTCGCCCTGATTCTTCCTCCTCCGATGATGATTTGCCCATTGTTCATAGAGGGGGGAACGATGGTTCCGGACCTTCTCACGAGAAGGCCGCTTCTGATAGAGATGATCGGGAAGTGAGCCCAATCGGTTGCTCATTGTTGAAGTCTCTGTCTAACCACATATCTTACAAAATTTGGAAGGATCTGACAAGTTCATTACCTTAGATGTAAATTGACTTTTGAAAATAGTAGTTACATTTTATATTTATATATTCTTTATCTTGTTTTATTTTCAGAAAAGCTCGCGTATCTTGCGGGCCATTAACCACGCTAAGATGTGCAGTACATGGGATTTTGACAATTTGAAAGAAGGTGTGAAGGCCAAAATCATCCCCACTGGGTTGCAACATATTGTGAAACACTCGTATAAGATCTTGGATCACGCACTGATCTCTGCGTTTGTGGAGCGGTGGCATCCCGAAAACACAGTTTTTATTTCTCATCCGGGGAGTTGACGATCACCCTCGACGACGTCCACCATATTTTGGGACTTAGAGTTGATGGTCGTCCAATGCTGATGAATTATTCTACGGGCGACTTTGAGATGTATGACGAGATGGTAGAATTGGTCGCCAATGCTCTCGGTATTGAGGCAAAGAATTTTGTCAGTCTTTCCGAGTTTAAGAAGTTGTACGGAGTTCCTTTGAGTTTTCTTAGGAATACACGCATTGATGATGACGACGATGATGACGATGAAGATGACGATGAGGACGACGCCAACGACGATGTAGTGGCCCGGGCATACATGTATTTCATCTTGGGTTCCATCTGCATTCCGGACAAGTCCGGAACCTCGATTCACGCCAAATATGTAAAAATTTTATGAACTTTGGCACTGTGGATCAAATATCCTTTGGAAGCGCTATATTAGCTAGCTTATCTCTACCGCGAACTTGGGGCTGCATCTCGAGTCGGATCGAAGACTATAGCTGGTTGTCAAACTCTGCTCCATGTGAGTCAATTAAATCGTACTTTGTTTATAGTTTAAATCAAATTAGGTCGATTAATATGTGTTCATTGTACATTTCATGTACATGCATGGATATACGAACATTTTTTGACGCTAAAGAGGGCTACTCTTAACAAAGACTACGATGAGCAGCTACCTAGGATGTGCAAGTGGAATCCAGTTAAGATAGATAGCAGACATCCGTATACTTTGGCTTTCCTGCGTGTTGCACTTGAAGATATGAACGAAAATGAGGTGAGACAATGCTAACTTAAATTTTTATTTACTTAGGATTTCATTCTAGTGAAACAATACTAACTTCTTAAGTCTTGATTACTTATACTATGATGTAGATTATTTGGCATCCATATCGGGATCTTCGAAATAGCTCTCGTTCGTTGCAAGAACTTTCACTATTTCAAGGTCTGATATCCTGTCATGAAATTGAGGAGCCTAATATGCCAGACAGAGTGCTTCGTCAGTTTGGCTACGTGCAAACTATACCGGGCACATTGAATTTGAGGACTTCTTCAAAAGGGACCAAAGCATCAACCTATGTCCCGCCGGACTACCGTTGGGGCTCTTACTTCTTCACTGAGTGGCAACGTCACGTAGTCGGTGAAACTCAACGACGTCCGGTGGTGCATATGTGGGATTGTAGTGATGACTATATGAATTATTATGTAGATGTCACGACCCACACCCGCTTTTCGGATACGAGATGTGTCCAAGCCAGCCTACGCTGCAGAGTCGGCGGTAGAACGCTGTCAAGCCCGCAAGAAATAATGCTCAAATATCACAATTGCTGCTCATTCACATTTCTAAATTTATTACAACATTTACAATTAAAGAAAATACAGGATTTTGCAATTAATGAAATTGATACAATGCTTTCTATTTCTAGGTTGTCTTCAGCATACCCAAGTTCTCCCAGAGCTAAGAGTGATCGCGGCTAAACCTGAAAAATGTTGGTTATCCAGTCAGGATTGGAACAAGTACACAAACCGACGGCAATGCAAAACATAACAGAATTAACAAGACATGAAAATAGCATATGGAATATGAAAGCTAGTAAGAAAACTGATGACATGGCACGGTGGAAAAGTAAAAGGAAAAATAAAAGACATCTACCTATGTGGTGTGAAATACCTTTTAATACGTGAACGGCTGGGCTAATACGGCACATCATACGATGGCTATCGTTCAGTAATGGTACGGCTAACTCATACGTGAGTGTGTATGACTTAGCTATCGTTCAGTAATATAATTGGGTTTGTTCACGTATTTACTTAGTATTTCCCCTCCCGACTACTCCGTGTGACGAGCGTGTCAACAAGCAGCAAGATATATGTATAGACATGAAATGAAAAGACTACTATGAATCGAAAAGCAATCAGAAAGTGCACTTGCCTGAATCCTTGCACAAACCGTAGTCACAAGCCGAGGGTGAAGAAAAAGCTGATCTAGAAGCTATCAACCTATAACATACAACGCACCACGAACAGTGCACGAAAACCACAAATTAATTCTAATGTTCTAGTTCTAAATAGTGGCTAGTTGGGTTACTAAGTTTAATAATAATTAATTCTGTAATAATTTACTTAAAAACCTAATTTAACCTAATAATAATCTGAATATAATCTACATATGCAAGTTTGGCCATCAAAAGTTGTGTTTCTCAATTTCGGAAACCATGGCACGCAAATCGAGATGTGCCGTTGACTTTCGGTCAAACGCTATGAACTCTAGATTTTGAAAGCGCACCTTGGTAGATTTCAGCGCCACGAGTACGCTGGAATCGACCGTGCCTCAAAATCACGCTTTGGTCAAAAGATATCGCCGTTATGGCTAATCGTGACCAAAACGGGGATCAAACGATAAGTTCTGAGTTCAACAGAATAAATAAAATAATATATTAATGAAATAATTTCTGGGAAAAATATATGTCGTAGAGCTCTGTGTTAGCTTTTCGAAACTTCAAACGAATCGTGATTTCGATTTCTGGTTCTCCCGGAATCTCGAAAACACTGAAATGCGTCAAGTTTCGGACAACCGACACTCTACGAATTTTCCAGAAATTCATGTTCAGAATTTACGAAAATAAATTACATAGACAGAGATTTTACCTCGATACGAATCCGATAAAAAAACGGCGCGCAAAAACGAGGTCGGGGTTGACGGGAATCACCTCGGGAAGTCGGGGGATCGCCGGAATCAAAACCACAAAGGTCGGCCAGCAATTAATTTAGGGTTTCTAAAGAAACCGAAAATATAATATATATATATATATAAAGCAGCGGCTGGGTCGGGTCGGGTCGGTAGCGGCTAGGACACGTGTCAAAATCTTGTTGAGCCCGCTCAAAACAGTGGACGGTCTGATGGGCTTGCGGTTTGAGGAGCCAAGCCGTTAGGAGTTCGGCTAAGGAGGTCGGCTCAAAATAATGCACAGTCAGCCCTCCACTGACTGACAGGCGGGCCCGCCCCCACTTAGCGGGTGGCTGACGGGTGGGCCAGCCTTTAGCTGACTGTGTAATTATTTTCTATAAACTGATATATAAATCAATTTAAACCCAAATAAATTCAAATAAATTCCTAAAAATTCTAGAAAAATCCTAAAAAATTATAGAAAATATTACTAACCACCTAGAACATAGATAAAAATAATTGGTCTCAAAATAGTCTAAAATGATCTTATAGTAAATATTGAAGCCTTTAAAAATATATAAACCATAATAAATAAATACTTAAACATTGCCAAAAATTATGGAAAAATTCCAGAAAATATAAAATAGCATAATGAGTCCTAAAAAAATATATGGGGCCAATACTCGCTCTGAGGCTACCACTATAAATTCTAGAAGTCCTAAAAAATAGGTTTTCCTACTATTTAATAATCAAAATAATTCCAAAAAATTCCTAGAAGATTAAATATAAATAATAAAAAAATTAAAAAAAAAAATCGGGAAGGGGAGTTACAGTAGAGGCCGGACATGGTATGATGTTGAATCCAGATACGCGAGGTGATGAAGTGCCGGTAGCTGCTCCTCTACTAAACAAGATAGGCCTGCTTGATGCACTGCAAAAGATGGCAAGTAGTAGTATGTCGAATTAATGTTTACCAGTATAGTAACCTGGCTAATTTTAACCCTTATTTTTTCCTTCAGGCTTCCAAAGTAAGAAACTTGGGAAAAAGTCTCGTGCTGTGCAAGGGAGAGAACTACGTAGACGTTGCTAACCAGATGCAGAACATCACATTGGACTATCCATTTCTCGAAAACGAGCGACGCACTAAGATGCGTCATGAGAAAAACTGACTTTGTTGTATTTGTTCGAACAATTTGTGTGTCGCTTTTGTTGTAATGTGTTTTGATTACTTTGTCATTTTTGTTGTAATATGTTTTGAACACCAACATTTTGTTGTAATATGTTTTGAATACTTAATGTCGTATAAGTATTATATTGCGTTTGAGCATCCTACTTGATTGAGTATCGTTTGAGCGTCGTATTTGATTAGGTATCATGTATCGCAAACTTTTAACTAGGACTGTCCAGTTCTCTGGCAGTCCATCATGCATAAAGGACTGCCAAAGAACTGGACAGTCCAAGTTTAAACTTTCTGTGAACAAGGACTGCCCAGTTTCCTGGGCAGTCCTAGTTCACAGCAAGTTTTAACTAGGACTGCCCAGATCTCTGGCAGTCCGTCTGGAATGGTGGACTGCCAGAGATCTGGGCAGTCCTAGTTAAAACTTGCAGTGAACTAGGACTGCACAGAACTCTGGCAGTCCATCATGCATGAAGGACTGCCAGAGATCTGGGCAATCCTAGTTAAAACTTGCTGTGAACTAGGACTGTCCAGTTTTCTGGACTGCCCAGATCTCTGGCAGTCCTTCATGCATGATGGACTGCCAGAGTTCTGGGCAGTCCTAGTTAAAATTTGTTGTGAAGTCAAATGTCATACTGAAGTATATTTGCGATACTCAAATAAAAATGTCGAATATAAATGTGATACTCAAATATAAATGTGATACTCAAATGTCATACCAAAAGATATAAACTTCTTTCTTTCTGTTTACAAAATACTCCAAGATAAAGTTTTCAAGTAGTAATATAAACTTCCTTCTTTCTGTTTACAAAATGTGACAAAAGATATAACTTCCTTCTTTCTGTTTACAAAATGTGACCAAAGATATAAATTCCTTCTTTCTGTTTACAAAATGTGACAAAAGTATCGGTGTAGGACCCACTATCAGTCAATCAATACATCGTAGTGGTCTTTCGGCCTTGGTATAGGTTCCACGTACTTTGTTATCTTCTTGTAGACATTGATCGCATCGGTGTAGAGTGTCGTCCAAGCGATCGATTCTTTAGGAGCATATTTATACCCACTACAAAAATTTGTCAGATTAGCGACGTTCCAAAACGTCGCTAATCACGGCCAAAACGTCGCTAACCTAAATTAGCGACGTTTTCGGCAACATTTTGGAAACGACGAAAAAAACGTGTCGCTAATCGAGAAAACGTCGCAAAACATCGCTAGGGCGACGTTATTTAGCGACGTTTATAACGTCGCTAATTAACGATGTCATTTGCGACGTTTTCTTGTGGTCGCCCATTAGCGACACAGTAGCGACGTTTTTGCGACGATGTGGTGGCATTAGATTTTTTTTTCTTTTAATTTAGCGATGTTTATATTCGTCGCTAACAGTTAGCGACGAATATAAACGTTGCTAACAACGTCGCTAAATTGAAAAAAAATTTAAAAAAAGAATCCAGAATGCAAATTACAATCCAAAATACAGATCCAAAATACAGAATCCAATCCTATCCAAAATACAGAATCTAATCCCTGGGTTCGTCGACCCCTTCGGTGGAACATTCAACACCGGCATGCACAATACAATCCAGAATAGACCAAAAATAATTGGTCGTCTCCTCAAGTCTCTCGGAACATCACAATATGCATCACACATCACACAAACCAATATACATCACCATATACATCACACATCACACAAACCAATATACATCACACACCAAAAAAAAATATCCATCACAATATCCAAAGGAGATATATCCATTAAAACAAATATCCATCACAATATCTAGAGGAGATATATCCATCAAAATAAATCCAGTCAATATATGTATCTACTGTCGTCTATGCTGGGGCAGATAGAACTCCCTCAGCCAACGCGCATAAGTAGGATCCATGGCAGTCAGATCAATATCCAGAGGTGATGGATGATTAGAACTCCCTGTGGAACTGCCCTCTGGTGCCACCTCCTCTTTCACATCCATCTGTGCCTCCCTCAAGCGAGATCCTCGGGTCTTAGGTAGGGGTATAAAATGGACAAAGTAGTCCGTTGTCCGTACGTGTCCGGCTCGATAAATGGTTCGACCGCGGGCCGTCCGATTGATTAACGAATAAAACTTGGACATATTTTTTGGTCCGTTTAAAAATCGGATACGGACACGGTCATATCCATGTCCGGTCCGAATTTGTCCGCGGACCGTCCGATAGTGGAAACTCCTTTTGGTTTTGCATCAATTATGTCATATTATTTTGGTTTTGTATCAATTTTTTGTTGTCCGGTCTCGATTTTCATTAATCTTTTACCATTGTTTGTTGTATTCTATAACCTTCTATTATATTTTCTTTCAACTTGATTTTTTTAGCAACTATCAAGTAATCTTGATAAAATAATAGCTTTTGATAATATATTTAATTTGTCCGTGGACCGTCCGATTGAATTAACGGACAGTGGTTGTCCGTGTCCGTCCGGCCCGAGTTTGAACAGTGGACTGTCCGTGTCCGTCCGTCCGAACTCATTTTTATTTTCGGACCGAACACGGACAGTGGACTGTCCGTGTACGTCCGACCCATTTACACCCCTAGTCTTAGGTGCCATCTGTGAGAACGGGTGCCATCTCGTTTGAGTACATTTTCGAAAGCAGATAAAATACAGAAAATTTAAATTTTTGCCAAGTGTGAGAACGGATGGCTCAGAACACAACCCAAAATTTATTCTAGCATACATTAGTGTGAATCATCTATATTCTGTACATATGGTGTAGTAAATGTTCTTATCGAATCTAGTATCTGAAGGATATAACAGAATCAAGATGAACACACATAATGTAATACTAAGACATCATCTACTACTAAAAGATATAGTGATAGGTTGTCGTATCATCATTGCCGAGGGATGAGGGTCGGAGGACAGTCAACTTCATCTACGGCAACATAGTTTCTGCCTCGCCAGTCGAATGGCTGTATGGACTATGTCCTGATCACCATGTCGTACCGTAGATTAATGCAAATGGAGCTGGAGCTGGAGCCAAAATACAGAATCTAAAATACAAAATACATAATCCAATCCCTGGGTTCGCCGAAAATACAAAAACAAAGATTGACACACAGTACTAATTCATATCTGTTTTAAGTGTGAGAACGGATGGCTCAGAACACAACCGACAACGACATATATTAGTTACATGAGCTAGTCGTCGCGAAACGTCGCTATGACGTCGCTAATAGCGACTAATTTAGCGACGTTAGTATGAACGTCGCTAAATTCTAATTATAGTCCCCCTACCGATTCATTTTCCCCATTTTACTCTCTCACTCTCTCTCCTCCCCTCCTCCGGCGCTCTCACTCTCTCTGGCGCTCTCACTCTTATCGAATATAGTATCTGAAGGATATAACAGAATCAAGATGAACCCACATAATGTAATACTAAGACATCATCTACTACTAAAAGATATAGTGATAGTTTGTCGTATCATCATTGCCGAGAGATGAGGGTCGGAGGACAGTCAACTTCATCTACGGCTACATAGTTTCTGCCTCGCCAGTCGAATGGCTGCAGAGACTATGTCCTGATCACCATGTCGTACCATAGATTAATGCAAATGGAGTTGGAGCTGGAGCCAAAATACAGAATCTTAAATACAAAATACAGAATCCAATCCCTGGGTTCGCCGAAAATACAAAAACAAATATTGACACACAGTACTAATTCATATCTGTTTTAAGTGTGAGAACGGATGGCTCAGAACACAACCCAAAATTTATTCTAGCATACATTAGTGTGAATCATCTATGTTATGTACATATGGTGTAGTATATGTTCTTATCGAATCTAGTATCTGAAGGATATAACAGAATCAAGATGAACCCACATAATGTAATACTAAGACATCATCTACTACTAAAAGATATAGTGATAGGTTGTCGTATCATCATTGCCGAAGGATGAGGGTCGGAGGACAGTCAACTTCATCTACGGCTACATAGTTTCTGCCTCGCTAGTCGAATGGCTGCAGGGACTATGTCCTGATCACCATGTCGTACCGTAGATTAATGCAAATGGAGATAGAGCTGGAGCAAAAATACAGAATCTAAAATACAAAATACAAAATTCAGAATGCAAATAGAGCTGGAGCTGGAGATACAATCCAGAGATTGACACAATACTAATTCATATATGTAGTCCAATACAAATAGTCTAATACAAATACAACCCAATACAAATAGTCCAATATAAATAAGTACTAATAGCTAATGACAACCACGCAGCTCATGTAAACGCTCAGTGATACGATCACGCAACCACTTCGAATAAGTAGGATCGACGGCGGCAGGAGAGATGCAGTCCATTGCAGGTGCTGGTTGAATAGAACTGCCGGTCTCACTAGCTACCGGTGCCACTTCCTCCTTAACAGTAGGAGGAGCCACCTCAGCATTCAGTATTTTCCTCAAACGACGTGCCATTGCTCGGGTCATGGGTGCCATCTGGTAAGATCGATATTCACAAATAATATAATTGTAACATAAGCAAGCTAACTAAAGGAACCATTATCTCATTTGAGTACATTTACGAAAGCAGATAAAATACAGAATATTCGAGTTTTTGCCAAGTGTGAGAAAGGATGGCTCAGAATACAACCCAAAATTCATTCTAGCATACATTAGTGTGAATCATCTATGTTCTGTACATATGGTGTAGTATATGTTCTTATCGAATCTAGTATTTGAAGGATATAACAGAATCAAGATGAACCCACATAATATAATACTAAGACATCATCTACTACTAAAAGATATAGCGATAGGTTATCGTATCATCATTGCCGAGGGATGAGGGTCGGAGGACAGTCAACTTTATCTACGACTACATAGTTTCTGCCTCGTCAGTCGAATGGCTGCAGGGACTATATGTCCTGATCACCATGTTACCAATTAACCAACCAACAAAACTACTTGTTACAAATATCGGCACTATCGGTACTTTCGAATCGGAGTATCACATTTTTCGGTGTCAGAAAACAAATAATTATTACTAAATTATCAGATTTTTCGGTACTATCGGTGCCACTGACCAAGCCCTCCCGCACCCACCAGCCCCCCTCCCCCACCAACCACCCCTAACCCTAACCCGAACACTAACCCTAACCCTCCCCTCCCCACAGCCTCCCTCCTCACCCCCACCCCTAACCCGAACCCTAACCCTCCCCTTCCCCCAGCCGCCCCCACCCCCCTGCTCCCCTCCCCCAGCCGCCCTCAACCCCCTGCCCCTCCCCCCCCACACACCCCTAACCCGAACCCTAACCCTAGCTCACCTCCCCCAGCCGCCCTCCCCTCCGCCCCTCCCCCCCCCACACCCACCCCTAACCCGAACCCTAACCCTAGCTCCCCTCTCCCCCAGCCCCCCTCCTCACCCCCAACCGCCCTCACCCCCCTGCCCCACCCCCCACTCACCTCCAACCACCCGCATTCCCCTGCCCCTCCCCCTGAGCTACCCGCATCCCCCCAACCACCAACAACCAAAATAGAGAGAGAGAGAGAAAGAGAGAGAGAGGGGAGAGTCACGTACCGGAGAGGGAGGAGAGTCGCCGGAGAGAGTGAGAGACGTCGGAGAGAGTGAGAGCGCCGGAGGGGGGGAGGAAAGAGAGTGAGAGAGTAAAATGGGAGGAAATGAATCGGTGGGGGAAATATAATTAGAATTTAACGACGTTCATACTAACGTCGCTAAATTAGTCGCTATTAGCGACGTCATAGCGACGTTACGCGACGAATAGCTCATGTAACTAATATACGTCATTGTCACATCGCTATTTTTGTCGCTAGTAGCGACTGTTAGCGACGTTTTAATTATACATCGCTAATGTCCACAATTTAGCAACGTTTTGCGAACGTCGCTAAATTTATGTCGCCAATTGTGCAGATTTTAGTAGTGACCAGACTGGATCAGGGGGGAATAGGACTGTGCCCGATCAATCGCGGGATGACGAAGTGATTATCATCAAGTCCAATGGCATATAGAGTGGACATAGTGTAGTCTGTCGGAGGAGCGGTCATTGGAAAGAATGTGTTGTTACTTCTCTTGGACAGAATGATAATTGGGACCTTGTACCTGTAAGCGAATACAAATGCAGTATAAGTATTTATCAAACTTTTCACGTTAGTAAGAATGTGTTGGTATATTGTACCTGTTAGCGAATAAATATACAGCAGAAGGGATATCCATGTAATGTTCCTCTCCAGTAGTCTGATCGGCGCACGGAATGCTTGTCAACAATTCTCCAACTGTATCTGGGCTTAGTAATTTGCTGTAGAAGGGAAGATGAGACTCCAACTCCTCGTACAGCTCTGCTCTAACCTGTCTCCATCCGTCTTTAACGGAATAGCGTAGATGTCTTGCAAGAACGTGGTACCCACAATGTCCATCTTTAGGCACATCTTCAATAGAAAAAATGTACTCCCGTATCGCAGGATGAAATATATTAATGTACATGTCGAATGTGACACCAACTCTTGTTTTTCTGTTTCTTTCGTTGAATAGGAAGCTTGTCATTACTCTTTGGACAAACGAACCTTTCCACGCTTCTTTCAATATGCTCAAATAATGATAGTTCTCTTCTAGTAGACTCGAGCTTCTTCTTCTATGTTCTTGTAAGTCTTCTTGGTGGTCTACCCTTCGGGGCAACGACAACAGATGGCTCATGCACATGACTACTTGTCGGGTGGACAAGTTCTTGAATTTTATGTTCAATAGACTTCCTCTCAGGTTCTAGTGCAGCACACCATCTTGCATGAAGGAGTTTAACTTCTGGCAAGGAAAAAAATTGTCGTAACTGTCCACCATAGGCATGACTGACAATTGTCTCCAACGTTGATCAACGACCACTACTGGAATAGGTCTACATTGACGTCGATATTCGTTGATCTCATGAGCACAAGGAAGGCCGAGAGAATGTCGATGTGTACAACCACATTCTTCGGTATCAAAACTAACTGAATTCGTTCGAGCAATCTCATCAAATAGCAATGCCAATGCATGGTGAGACAATACATGAACTAAATCAGATAAGAGCTCTTCTTTCCTATGTTTGTGCTTTACAATATTGAGGCTCATCTGAAATGAAGCCTTTATCTCGTTCACCGTCGAATTGGTCATTAGATTTATCGACTGCCAAACTGACACAAAACCACCGACCGATGAACGTAGATATTTCTTCAGTATTGAGTGTGAACCTTCGGCACGGTTGGTAGTAGTTGTGCCGTAATGCTTCACCTTATTCGTCCATGCTAAGACAAAATCTTCTTTATGTGGATCAACCCATGTGTCTTTGATATAAGATATACATGGCTTGTTGCTACTTTCTCACTTCTCTTTGAACTCCAACCATGCTTTGTCAAAAGCGTCTACAGTACTTGCTCGCCACACAAGGGTCCAATCGTTGTAGAATTCTGTGAAGCGGTCCATATCAAGTTTGCCGTCTACTTTTTCAAACCTGCTCTTGTATTGTGCTTGAATATTTCGATTAATATGCCATGTGCATAGTAGTCTACGAGCATGAGAAAATACGATATCTATAGCATTCATCAATGCATATTCTCGATCGGTGACAAAAACAGACGGCTCTTTGTGTCCAGTGTAAAGTGTCTTCAATTTGTTCAATGCCCATGTATAGTCATCTACGGTTTCATTCTTCAAGAAACAAAATGCAACTGAAAATGATTTACCCGTTGACGTGAAGCCGACAATGTGGAAAAGTGGCATCTTGAACTTGTTAGTCTTGTACGTGCAATCAGCCACCAAGACATCGACAAAGGACCGTGCCAAATGCGTACAATCCGGATGCGCCCAAAACATAGAAGTAATTTCATTAGACGACATATGTCTTCTATGGTACTCCACATAGTGATTGTCGGCAAGTAACTTCAAAACTTGTTGCATCGCCATTTTTCCTCTTAGGGTATTTGTCCTCGATCTTGAGAGTGCATTGTAGATTGTCCTCATCGTAGACTTGTTCTGTTTATTCTTCTGGCGCACCGCGGAATAAATTTGTTTCGGGGCAACTCCAGAGCTGGACAATTCTTCAACTAACTTCTTCTCCTCTTCGTTCAACCTTCCGGCATAGGGATGCCCAGTAAATGTCTCCGCCAGCGTATGATTGTGCACCCCATTTCTGACATCAACTGTCCGCTTTCCATCATGTCTTGAGACAAGCACTATCTTGAAAGGACAACCACACTTTCTGGACCCTACCGCCTTCTCCGGGACTTTTTTTGGGGCACATTCTTCTTTCCTTCGATGAAGCCTAAATGTCCCACCTCTTTCGCATCCAAGATCAGCAATTTTACGACATGACGGGCCTCGTAATGACCTTGAAAAGACAAGGACTGTGTTTGCTTGCCTTCCAACTTGTCTGCACCATTCTAATGCTTCTTCATAAGATTCAAAGGCGACATCCGTTGAGAATATATTACTCAAGTCAATGAAAATAGGAGGTGGTATGCCCTACATTTAATTTCAAAAAAAAATTGCCACTCACAATTACAAAAAAAAATTTACAATATCAACAACTTCAAGACTGTCAAAGAAAATTGGCATTCCTTCAGGACTGCCAGACAGTCTGGCAGTCCTTCGTGTTTTTTAGACTGCCAGAAAGTCTGGCAGTCCTATTTTACACTAGTTCTACACATAGACTGTCGCGTAATGCGGCAGTCCTTCCTGTTTTATGGACTGCCAGAAAGTCTGGCAGTCCTGTTGTACAGTATTTCTACAAGTAGACTGCCGTGTAATCTGGCAGTCCTAGTTACTTTTTGGACTGCCATGTTTTGTGGCAGTCCCATTTTACACTAGTTCCACACATAGACTGTCGCGTAATATGACAGTCCTTCGTGTTTTATGGACTGCCAGAAAGTCTAGCGGTCATGTTGTACAGTCGACTACGTATTTGATCGGTCGAAAATTTACCGAGAGTTCTTTGGATGTTTTGTCGTGTTCTTCGGAAGATCCGGGTTCCTCGATTGATAGACGTGATGATCCACTTTCTCCCATAATTTTTACATTGGGACAAAATATACGATTATTTCAAAAAAACAAATTGGGGACCAAAACTAGGGTTTGGAGAAATGTGGGGTTGAGAAAAATGATTATTTAAGAAAATTTGTCGTTTAGCTGACGTAATCGTACCGAATATACTAAGAATCTTCCTTGGAGAATCTTCTAGGGTTTGGAGAAATGTGGGGTTGAGAAAAAAGTGGGGACCAGAACTAGGGTTTGGAGAAAAGGGGGAGAGAGAATGGAGAGTGAGGAAGAAGAAAAAAAATATTAAGAGTTATCTTTTATACCTATCACTTGGATAGCCCTGAGTAATTTTTCCAGTGGCAAACTTGTAAATAATTGAAAACTAACACTTGGCTAGTACCGATCAAAATGTTGTGTGCCCTTATAATTAGCCAAAAATTATTACATGCTCGTCATCTTGAAATTTTTAAGAAAAAATAATTATTGTCATTTTTAAGAAAATAATAATATAATAACAACAACTATATTACTAAACTCGACACTAAATTTTGACAAATTGGTTGTTGTAGAATTTTTGTAGATTGATTTAAAATACATTATAGATGTAATTTTAGAATCATAATAATAATGGTAAGAATTATGAAATCGCACCAAATTGGTGTTCTAGAATCTAGTTTGACTAAGCAAGGCTACATGATGGATTGTAGTAACCTTTTTCATTGTCGACCGACACACAATTAGTGGCGTAGCCAAGATTTGGACACAACTGGTCAAAATCGACTAGTAAATTTTTAATCAAAAAAAATTATAAAAATGTACAAAAAACATATGAGGTGGTGTTGAACTTAACCGTGTGAGTTGTGCTTAAACTTGTTGTACTTGAGAATTCTTAAAAGGTTGAACTTTGGGGTTCAGAAGATGCGTTAGAATACAAATATTTATCCTCCAATTTTCAACACAAATATAATATTGAAGATATAAGAAATAAATACATTCATCTCCTATGTTTCATGAGCCATCCCTAATTTCAAAACAATTACACGGAACACCCCTCTGTTTTATGTTTTATTTTTAAAATATGAATAGTTATTGTTATAACTCTTTATAGAAAATATAAAACATAGGAGTGGTCCATGTACTTAGTTTCAAAGTAGGAGCAGTTAGTGTAATATGTCGTAAACATAAGGATATTTAACGTAAAATGCCCAAGATATAATGCTATATCTAATGATTCCAAGAAAGATACTAAACCTTTGTTTTTAAATTTATTTTATAATCACCTGAAAAAGAAAAGGAAAAAGAAAAGTAAAACACAATGAAAAAAAAGAAAAGAAAAAGAAAAAAGAACACATGGAAAATATCATACAATTGAAAAATAGAGCAAAAATAAAAAATAAATTTGCGCATCCAGGGAATCGAACCCTGGTCAGTACCGTGGGAGGGTACTATGATACCACTACACCAGATGCGCTTATATGTCAAAGTGGTTCTTAATATATTTATTAATAATAACTAAATATGGTCTATAAATCCAAAAATATCAGAAAATAACGGTATCATCGAATCGAATCGTTCGAGAGAGGAAAAGAAGAAGGAAATATCGGTGGGTCTTCTTCTTCTGAATGGATCTCGCATAGATCATCATCAATTCATCACCCCCCCTCCTCTTTTCCTTTGCTTCAATCAATCATACTATCGATTGGAATCGTAGAGTGATGTATCAATGGAGGAAGTTCGAGTTCTTCGAGGAGAAGTCCGCCTCCATCCCTTCTTCCTCCGACTCCTCCTCCTCAATCGCGTGCTGCTCGAGCGGGAGGGGACGGATCGTCCTCGGCTCCGACGACGGCGCGGTGAGCCTCCTGGACCGGGGCTTCAAGCTCCTCTACAGCTTCCAGGCCCACCTCTCCCGAGTCCTCTTCCTCCAACAACTCAAGGTCCCTCCTTTCTCTCCTCCTCTCGACCAAATATATTATGTTAGTTCGTTCCAATTACACTCTAATTTCTCACTTTTTCTTATTTATTCCCCCCAAATTTACGCCAAATTTAGGTCGAAACGATTTGTTGTTGTTAATCCCCAATTCTATAAACAACCTAGAAAACTATGAAGAAGAAGCAATAATAATAATAATATTAGGGCTAATTAACGTTTAGACCTTTGATTTTATATCAATGGGGATTTCTAAAATTGAGTTTCTATCTTAATTGGTAGAGTTTCTATATAGAAATTGCACACACAAAAAACACTCTCCAATGGTTCTCCATTTATATTCTACGTGGCAACATGATCAATTTAATGACGTGAGGCCCTGGTATGAGAGATGGAGATGGATGATTTCTACGAAGGTTTCTACCCTTGTAGAAACTCTCCATCCTACATCACCGCCGCATAGGGTAGAAATTGAGATAGAAATCATGGTTGGGAGAAGTTTTTTCTAAGATGGGTTTCTACTATAGAAATAAGGGAGATAGAAACCCGCCTTAGAGTCCTGATATGTTCAATTGGAAAGTTTGGACCCCATATTTATATTTATATTTTTATTTTTCTCATTATACCCTGAACATGAGTACAAGGGCAACAACTAACACATGCTGGAAATGAGGGTATAATGGAAAAAAGTAAACCAAAAATAAAATAAAATACATGATCCAAACTTTGCAATTGGACATCTCACGGCTTAAACTCTAAGCTGGTATAAAATCCAGGATCTAAACTCTAATTAGCCATATATATATATATATATATATATATATATATATATGTTGGTAAAATGTAATGGCTGCATACTTATTATGAGTTGCAACCAATATTTTATTTTTACAGGCATTTCATCAATTCACTGGAATCAACATTGTCATGTACTACAGCCCCACCATAGTCCAAATGTCTGGCTTCTCTTCCAATAATAATAATTATAACAATGATTTGCAACTAAATATACTGAACTTTCACATATTTGTGAGTTGCTATCCTAAACTATCGAAATTGACAACTTGCTACCGTAGACTATTACAATTTAGCAACAAAATACATTGAACTTTTCAAAATTAGTAAGTCGCTACCCCTATGTCATATTATTATTATTATTATTATTATTATTATTATTATTATTATTATTTGCAACTGAATATTCTGAACTTCTACAGATTTGCGAGTTGTTACCCTAAACTATCAAAGTTGACAAGTTGCTACAGTAAACTATTACAATTAGCAATATAATACATTGAACTTTTCAAAATTAGTAAGGGTCTGTTTGGATGTGTTTTATAACTCAGTTTTTAGAGTTTAAAAATAAAATTTGAATAAAGTGCGTTTGGACATGACAACTCCAATGTTATTTCTGAAATGTTTTTGAGAGTGGAACTGTTTAAACACACTTTTCTAAGAGTAGCTTAAAGCTGTTTTCTGAGTGAAAATTTTTCATCTCTCTAAGTGAAAAACTTTGGGGACCGACAACTCTTCCAACTTTCTCTCTCTCTCTCAACTCTTCCATCTAAAACTCCTCAGCCACCCTCTACCTTGGCCACCCCTTCCGCGTCCTCGTCCGGGTCGTCATGGACAACCTACTCCCTCCCTTCGCCGCAGACAGCCTCGTCGGCTTCCTCCGCCACCTCGGCCGCAACGGAGAGGGCGTGGTCATCCTCATCGTGGGCCTTGAGGAGCATGTCAGAGCTGGCCCTCGACACTCCACGTCCACGTAGTTGCACGGAGACAACTGCTCCACCTCCATTCTCAGTGGCACCGACGACGACGACGGATCCATCGGTCGAATCGCTCCGTTCAAGCTCAGATCTATGCGGATCTCTCCCTCACTTGAGAATTCCAGATATGCTATGTTATGAAAATGGAATTGCAATGGTCATACCAAACAAACTACAAACAAACTTGAAAATAGAATTACAATGGTCATACAATTTTTATTCATCCTATTCAACTTTTTCTTAGAGTAACCTAACGCTTGGCTGTGGCCCTAGTTCTAACATTAATTTGTAGAAAAAAAATGTGAAGGAATTTTCTTTTCTTGGGAAGGTGGATTTCTGGACCAAATTTCATGTAAATGTTTCGTTGGTTTTGACCTGCAGAAGTGGCCCTAGTTTTTATTTTCTATTTTCATAGGATTTTATTAAAAAGTATTTAAAATTTTTTTTTTACCAAACAGAATTTTTAAACTTTTTTCTTAAAACCATTTTTCAGATGAAAGTAACCAAACGCAAAGTCAGAATTATTACTTCTAGAAAACAACCTTATAACATATTCTTTGAAAACTGTTTTCATAATAAGATTTTAGAAAACCTATTCAAATGGACCCTAAGTTGCTACCCCTATGCCTTATTATTATTATTATTATTATCATTATTATTAATAACCATAATTGCAACTAAGTATTCTGAAGTCTGAACTTTCACAGATTTGCGAGTTGCTACCCTAAACTATCAAAGTTGACAAGTTACTACCGTAAACTATTATAACTGGCACATAAGACGTTGAACTTCTCAAATTTAGTAAGTTGCTACCCCTATGCCATAATAATAATATTATTATTATTATTAATAACAATAATTTACTACTAAATATCCTGAACATTCACATATTTGCGAGTTGCTACCCTAAAGTATCGAAATTGACAACTTGTTACAGTAAACTATTACAATTAGCAACAAAATGCATTGAACTTTTCAAAATTAGTAAGTTGCTACCCCTATGCCGTTAATAATGGTGCCCGTCATATGTTCTTATTTCTCAATGAGTAGTACCTTACTTTACTGGCATTAGGGCTGTGAAAGTTCCAGGTATTTTGTTGTTAATTGTAATAGTTTAGGATAACAAGAAGTTGATTTCGATAGTTTAGGGTAGCACCTTCAGGGTATTTAGTTGCAAATTAGTCTAATAAAAAGATGGTAACTTTGCGTGTAACTTGGATCGACAATTGCCGGTGTAGAAGAGTATAGTCAAATAGGAATTGGACAGTCCCGTATTGGGATCTGGGTAGTTTTGGTTTTTTCTCAAATTGTGTAAAGCTTGTGTTTTTTTACTTTGTTCATGGACTCCTCATGTGCCTAGCAATCATAATAGGTTACGGATTTATTAAACCCGCACGTAACCTGTGCTGCACAAACACACTCGACACAATACGGATATGGTGGCACGCTGACATTTCTTATATTTTCAATTTTGCGTTGTGCTCAATAAATGTCTGACACTGTACGACACAGAGACGGTACATATTATGGAGTGTTTGCTGTTGTATGCAATACATGTCTTACATGAAGCAACATGGATACGACACCAAATTTTTGAGTATTCGTGCTTCGTAGCACATAACTGAAGATATATTAGTGGTAAGCTATGTTGCACCAATGCGGATACAGAAACGGGGCACGAGCAGTTTGAAATAGGTTGTAGCTAGCTACCTATGTTGAATGCTGGGCACATATACGAACACGAACATGATACGGATACGGACATCATTTTGCCGTGTCCGTGCAAATAAGTGGAAGTAAGACTATCATTGGTTCCTTCTTTCCATGGGGAAATTTTCCTTCACGTTGGAAATCCATTTTTGATGCTAGAGTAGGCCTTCTCCAATGTAGCTTCCAGACTGCTCATCTTACAATGTTGTCTATTGGAAGAAATGGACTAACTATCCTTGATATATGAAACAAATGAATTCGAACACCAAACTCTAAGCTTTTTGGAGTAACAACTGAGTAGTGTCAGAGCTGAATTTTTGCATAGAAGATTGTGGTCTGGGACCATTACATTGTTAATTATGTTTTGCATGATGTTTCTAGATATTAACATCTGCTTTCTTGATTGATCAGCAAAGGAACTATCTTGTAACTGTCGGAGAGGATGAGCAAACTTCACCCCAGCTATCTCCTCTCTGCTTGAAGGTTTTTGATCTCGACAAGATGGAACCAGAGGGTTCAAGCACGACGAGTCCAGTTTGTGTCCAAATACTAAGAATATTCACCAATCAGTTTCCTGAAGGAAAGGTATTATTGAGAGTTTCTTTGATTTGCTGAAGTGGCTGTACATATGTTCTGTTCCTTCCTTTTCTTTTGATTTCATAAGGATTTTAACTTATTGCTTTTGGTTATAAGCCTAACAACTTCTGGACTATGATATGCCGCAGATAACTTCATTCTCAGTTCTGGAGGAAGCTCCTCCAATATTACTGATCTCTTTAGGTTTGGATACCGGTTCCATTTACTGTATCAAAGGTGACGTAGCTCGTGAACGGATTACACGCTTCAAGCTCCAGGTGGAGGATCATAATCCTATAACGGGGATGGGTTACCGAGTTGAAGGGCAATCTGTTCAACTGTTTGCTGTTACCCCCACTTCTGTGAGTCTGTTTAGCTTGAACAATCAACCGGCTAAGAGGCAGACCTTAGATCAAATTGGTTGTGGTACTAATGCTGTTGCTATGAGTGATCACCTGGTATGCGAATTCCACCTTCCTTCACAAACTCTTTTTTGCTTATTATGATATGAACATTATTTGGTGTTGAAACATAGGCCTGTCTTGCTACATTGATCAGGATCTTATAGTTGGTCGTCCTGAAGCTGTGTATTTTTACGAAGTTGATGGTCGTGGTCCTTGTTGGGCTTTTGACGGTGAGAAGAAATTCCTTGGTTGGTTTCGTGGTTACCTATTATGTGTCATTGCCGATCAACGTAACGGCAGTAATACCTTCAATATTTATGATCTAAAGAATCGGTTGATTGCCCACAGTATGATGGTTGGGGAGGTCATGCATATGCTTTGTGAATGGGGTAATATAATTCTCATTATGAATAATAGAAGGGTCTTGAGCATTGGAGAGAAAGATATGGAAAGTAAGTTGGATATGCTGTTCAAGAAGAATCTGTATACAGTTGCAATAAATCTCGTCCAAACTCAGCAAGCAGATGCGGCAGCCACTTCCGAGGTTCTACGAAAATATGGTGATCATTTATATGGAAAACAAGATTATGATGAGGCTATGTCACAGTACATTAATACTATCGGCCATCTAGAGCCTTCCTATGTAATCCAAAAATTTTTAGATGCACAAAGAATACACAACCTCACCAATTACCTGGAAAAGTTACATGAGAGAGGACTAGCTTCTAAAGACCATACAACTCTTCTCTTGAACTGCTATACGAAATTGAAAGATGTAGAAAAGCTAAACAAATTCATCAAAGGTGAAGATGGAGTTGGTGAACATAGGTTTGATGTTGAAACTGCCATAAGAGTCTGCCGAACTGCTGGATATCATGAGCATGCAATGTATGTTGCAAAGAAAGCTGAGAAACATGAATGGTATTTAAAGATATTGCTTGAAGACCTGGGTAGCTATGATGAAGCACTACAGTATATCTCAAGCCTCGAACCAAATCAAGCTGGAGCTACTGTGAAAGAGTATGGTAAAGTTCTTGTAGAGCATAAGCCGGTTCAAATAATTGAAGTACTAATGAGGCTTTGCACTGATACTGGGGAATCAGCAAAGAGGACAGGCATGAATGGCACATATTTATCTCTGTTGCCTTCTCCCATGGATTTTGTCAATATTTTTGTACATAGTCCGCAATCTCTTATGAAGTTTCTAGAAAAGTATGTTAGCCGTGTTAAAGACTCACCTGCTCAGTTAGAAATCCATAATACCCTTTTGGAGCTATATTTATCCAATAACTTGAGCTTTCCATCAATCACACAAGAAAATGATCTTGATGTGAAAGTGAGCTCGAGAGAAACGGCTAACGGTTTCAAAACAGTGAGCAACGGGACATCAAGTGTTCTCAACAAAGACAGAGAGAAAGAAAAGGACTGTCAGGAAAGATTTCAGAAAGGTTTGGCATTGCTTAAAAGTGCATGGCCATCGGATACGGACAACCCTTTGTACGATGTTGATCTTGCGATTATTCTCTGTGAGATGAATGCATTCAAAGATGGTCTACTGTTCCTTTATGAGAAGATGAAGCTTTACAAAGAAGTAATAGCTTGCTACATGCAGGCCCACGATCACGAAGGATTGATAGCATGCTGCAAGAAGCTTGGGGACTCTACCCAAGGGGGTGACCCATCTCTTTTCAGTGATCTGCTGACATACTTTGGTGAGCTTGGAGAAGATTGCACGAAAGAAGTAAAGGAGGTCTTGAGTTACATTGAAAGGGACGATGTATTGCCTCCTATTGTTGTCCTCCAAACTCTATCAAAGAACCCTTGCCTAACACTTTCCGTCGTCAAGGACTATATTGCCCGAAAGCTTGAACAAGAATCGAAGCTAATAGAGGAGGACCGAAAAGCTACTGAGAAATACCAGGTTAGTCTCTTGAAAGCTTATAATTATTTTCCATTGTTTGTTCTTTCCATGCTTACACCATTAACTTCTCTTTGTCATGCTTATTGCAAACATATTTGTCATGACATAAGATTTTTTTGAAAGAGCTTCTAGTTGTTGGAATATGATGGTCAAGTATGGTCCATTCAGTTATGGGGACATGCTGCATCTGAAACACAAGCTAGAAAATATACTTTTTTCTACTAAGAAAGTTTGAAGTGTGTAAATGCATGGAAGAATAGCAAATTCATGTCTGACCAGAAAGTTGTAACTAAAATAAGTGATTAATCATTTTCGACAGACCTTCCAAAAGAGGGTAAGGGATAAAAAAGTTTTTGAAAATATTCAATTGAAAATTATGGAAGTTGTGAGTTCTCTCTCCTGTAAACTCAATGGCATCATCTAAAGAAGTGACATATGACTCATTAACAATGGTAAAGATGACTTGTATAGTTTAATGGTAGCCTAGAACTCCGGAACTTGTCTCATATCAAATATTTCTGAAATTCTCAGTTCAATATGATGAACTTGATTGTCATATATGCAAGCCCTGCTGGTGGCACCTCTGTCTAAAAGTTTCCTCCATCCTAAATGGTAAGTTGTATATATGACTTCTTTTCATCCTACGTATTACATAGGTTGGATGGTCATAGTTTATTCTTTCTACTTCAAAAGGCTTGCCAAGTCGAAGCATGAATTGGAAATTGGCCCTTCTCTAAATGTTCCTTCTTTGTTCCCACATTGAATAGGTTGTGAATTCTGCACTCTTTTTCCCCTGCTCTTAACACATGAGAGATGTAGTTGTCAGGAATTATATTCGTCTTTTCCTTGATGCTCTGAAAAATTGGAATATATTCAGAATGAGCAAATATCCCCTTAAAACTTATTACATTATCATCACAGAATCCCCTTCGATGCATGACACTGATTGGTACAGAATCCCCTTTAGTTCATGATACTGGAGTTGAACATGATAAATGCCTAGAGATCTTCAGACTGTTCTCTCAGTTCTGCATTAAAAACAGAGGCTTTCCTTAGATTATTACACCTGTTCCAAATGAACCATTACGATTTAACTCAAATCAGTGCTTACCAGGCACAGGACAATAGACATAACTGTACCTCCTAGCAACTGAAGCCTAGTGTCTATGTAGCATGGATAGAAATGCCACGATACACTGACACAGTAATTTTGGAAAACTAGGAAACGATACAACGGGGATAAAATACTTAATGAAAATAACATAATAATCTTATATTAAATAGAAACAGACTCAAATGAGTGGTTTAAGAACACAAATATAACATATCACTAAAAATGAAGAATAGCATATGGCAGGAGTTGATTTTCACAGGAAAGGGAAAGAAAATTGTGTTGATTAAAAAGGAAAGAGAACTATGAAAGAAATGTAGAATACTTTTACTACTAGCAATTATTTCATCTCCTCACTAGCACGAGGATGTTTTTATTCTTCTTTAACTTATTGATTCACCTTACATATGGTAAGTAGTGTTTAAAAATGTAGGATAAACTTTTTGAAGTGTATCCAATGCATATTCCATGAAGAATTGGAATACCAGAGTGTTTTATAGACCTATACGTCCTGATATGGGCACGGCACTTCTTTTGAAGTATCCATGCAACATAGCCTAGAATGTAGACTTGTATACCCAAACTCCTCAGGACGGTTACTGGCTCCTTATTCACCTTTTAAACATTCTGAGATGAATTGATAATATCATATCTTTTCTTCCATCAGCACCAGACACCATATGCATATGCCGATGGCACCAGTGTTCTTTGGACGTCACCACTCTTCTTACTGCCTCCCAAAATATACCCAAATTGTCTCATTGACTCAAGATTTAACAGTCACTTGCAGTTCTTATGAGATCCTAACTTCTCAATATCTATCACAACTGACTATCAAACGCTTGGCAAGATATAGTTGTCATCTAGGACATTTAGTAGTAAATGTTTTCTTACAGAGAACCTCTTAGGCGACAGTTCCAGAATGTTTGAATCTCAACCACCAAGCATTGACACATGACAATACCTAGGGCAATCCATATGGTTTTATTCACGATAATACTAACAGATTTGCGGAAGCCTAATTATGAAACATTAATAACCAATAATCTACCCAGAAAAAAATCCTAACAGATATTGGGAGTTCAGAATTGAAATCAAAGTAGGGTCAGCACTTACCAAAAAGTCACGATCATAGATCTGTCCAGAATATGTGATCCAACTTCGACATCAGATTTGAAGACCTCATCAATAGAATGGAGAAACCTTTGAACCCGGAAGTTGAAGATCTCAAAGTCAGCTCTCTGAGTTAGGGTGCGCCCGAAACAGAGCTATGTAGAAGAAGATGCAAGCGATTTCATATAGCTCCACAATCCAAATCCGAACTTGACTATGGTCCGTTTGGGTCTGAAAAGAAGCAAATTCTGTGATGACATTTACGGTGTAGGGTTGGGATTTGATGGGGCTTAAGGTAGACAAGGTTTAGGGTTGTTTAGGAGGTATTTGTATGGTGTTTTGAATGGCTTTAAGAGTATTTCTATCACTGAAATAGCAAAAAAGATATTTGTGGATGGTTCTTATGGGATAGACGAAGAAGAAGAATATAATAAAGAATTTGGGAGTTATATTTAATGTTTTGTCAAACACATAAATAAACTTCTAATTTCTTCATTGATCAAAATATGAAATACATATTTTTTATAGCCAATGTAGAGTAGACCAACTTCTAGAAGATAACTAGTCTATATATTATGGCACTTTAGCCTCTTTAGTATTAAACTTACAATGAAAAAACTCAAGGAGTGGTCATATATATATATATATATATATATATATATATATATATATATATATATATATGATGAGGGATCCGCATCCCCTTACTTTTTGCATCCCCAAGCATCTCCATATTATCAACCGTTGGATCTCGTTTAAGTCATCTAATCTTAACCATTGATTTGAACCATTGAAATCAATGATTAAGATTAGATGACTTAAACAAGATCCAACGATTGATAACATGGGGATGCATGGGGATTCAAAATGTTGGGGATGTAGATCCTTCCTCTCTCTCTCTCTCTCTCTCTCTCTCTCTCTATATATATATATATATATATATATATATATATATATATAATCTCTCGTTCCTACATAATTAAGTCAATTAAGTTGAGCTAACATTTCAATATACTATCATAACAAAACCTAGCTCTCCTATCTAGCCTCCACAATTCCAAAATCTCCTAAATTTTTATGTCTCCCAAATCCCTTCCCAACCTAGCCCCAAACCCTAACCCTAGACTACCCATATCCTCCATCTTCCCCTTGAAGCCCAAAATCCTAACCTAAAATTTTTTAACCACCACAACCTTAATCCTCTCCATCATACACTAACCATAGATCTAGCCGCCAACCCTCCAGACCCGCTCCAACCCGCTTACTACTCCTGGCCACCATCCACGACTACGTTCATCACGATAACCCAAATCTTGGTCAACATTGTCTTCCTTCTTCGACAACTACCAAAAGCCTGCCTCAACGGACCTCGACGCTCGACCTACTCCAAATTCGGCTCTAACCTTGACAACGACTCGTGGTAATTCTACGACATCCTCTCTTCTCTCTAGATCAATGACCAACCTTGTGATGATCTCTCTGACCACCATCCAGCTTGCAAGAGCTATCAGTTGCCTCTAATGCAGGTCTGGATTCTGGTTAGGGTTTACTTATGTTGCATTTTTCCTTTATATCCCCAAGTATAAAAAACAACAATTGTTTTTGCTTTCTTTTTTAACTCATCTATCTTTCTCATTACAATATCTTTATTGGCATTTGTTGGTATGATGTGAGCTTGGGCTTTCGGCGATCATTATGTTGTTTTTTATGGAGTTTGTTTGCGACATGTTCTTCGTGTGTGATTATTGCTCAGTGCTTGGGACTTTCACACTTCTTGTGTTGGCTATTCTTGTTTTGTGTGATACTTATGGCGACTTCTCCAGCTTCTTCTTCTACATCTGCGTCATCTTCTTCTTCTTCTCTGCCATCACACTATGAGTACAAGGATGATTTTCATCTTACTACTATTAGCCAACGGGAATGATAGTTGAGTGAGGGTATTCTATTCATCCTGCACTTGGGAGTTGGAGACTCTCGCATCAGTTGACTACTGATCCTCCCGCCGACTCCTCCAAGGGGGTCTGTCAACGTGGTGATGATAAGATCCGGTCTTGGATGCTTAATTCTATAGTCTCAATGCTATTGTACCGTGTTATATTCTTATTTTTTTGAAATGCCATGTCTGGTATCTTTATCGGTCGCCATCTCCGTATCCATCAACTTATAAACAACATGAAAGGATATTTGTTTTCTGAAGATCCATTCTGGTGTTGTGTGTCTGAAGCATGTCTTGCAGTAAAAGGCTTGATGGGGCCTTTTGAAAGGGCTACCGGACATGCAATGAATATGCTTATGAAATTTGGGTAATCTAAAGAATTCATGAATGTGAGTTGAACTTGATAGGAATGCGAATACTAGGATTCATTTCCCATACTTTTGGAGGGGATAGTTGCTAAACCCTTGATGTTGCTCCATTAGCAACTGAGCATGCATAAAACTGATTATCCACTTTCGTTCACTTGATACATGTTTGAGGTCTTCCTTGTGTTAAAAAACATCATCACAATAGGGTAGCACCTTTCCCTCTTGGCGAGAAATAAATCTGCATACATAAAACCATGAAGAGATGCTTTGTAGGGAACGACCTTCACTAAAGTTATGTGAGTTTGATTTCCCTATAGGTGAAAGCCAACAAATACATCCCGTAACAAGGAGAGGTCTTATGATGAACCCAAGCATGACTTGAAGCCTACTCCCTGGAGAGGGAATCCGGAAGAAGATACAGTAAACTTCCCTTCTTTATACACAAGGGGAAATGACGATCAAATCCCTAGGGCAATTGGATAGAAGACCCACAATTCTATGGTTTCAGTGCACATTGTTTCTTTACTATTCCATCGGAACCCTAGTTAATAGGATTGTTAGCAGAGCTGGATGGGAACATTGCCGTTAGTTCTTTTCCGTGGGTGGGGTTGCCAGATGAAGAGCACCTGAAATCTATTGCATTCAGACTCACCATCCGCTCACCACCTCTAGACTAGGTTGAATCAAATGAATTAGTTTGTTATAGAAGTTTAACGATAACGTGATTAGTTCATACCCAGTAGGAACAGGGCTATGGATACACAGGATGAAGTGGTGGTAAGGAAACACTTTGACCAAAAATACCACAATAGCAACTAGCAATACCTACAGAACAACAAAGCCTTTGTCTAGAAATTTATTATTAGTCTACATGAATAATATTTCACGGATAGCTCCATTAATGATTTCCTTCGTGAGAACTGCCATATAATTTTTTACTGCTTTATTCAGGTTTATTATGGCTTCCTAACCTAACTGAGAAGTATCATGCTGTTCTTCACTGATTAAGTTGAGTATATTCTGGCGAATGCCTCATCCTTATGGGTGTAGGGGTATGGTTTCTTCACTTCTGACAGATGCGCCCAAATCTCTGTCCAAGCTATTTCATAGAGTTTCATCTTCATGATTCTACCATTATATTCCCTCCAATGTATTCCTTCTCGTCCATTCAGTTTTCCTACTGCTCATATAATTCAACATCAAACTTCAATTCAGTTATGCTATCTTTTTTTTTTTTTTTTTTTGAGATGTTTCTTGCTTGTCCACTATTTCAACCAATAACTGGACACCATTGTTACATAGTGATAAAGTCTTGTTGCCATTCTGCAGAAACCTGAATACAAAACTCAAACCTCTCGTGATTGACAAAAATAATAATCTTATGAATAAGTACGACTTCCTTCAACTCCATCTGTATTCTAGAGTCACCTAATATAGTTATAAGGACTTAATGAAGGAAATGGGGGAAAAACTCGGTAACAGCTCTTGGAAGAAAGGCTGCATCACTTGATAGGATTGGTAATGAATAAGGTTCCATAAAGCCGTACTCGGTAGCCAGAATGAAGCTTGAAGATTTGGTTCTTTGAGAGCGCAAATAGCTATCGTTTTTCATATACATGCATACAAAAGTATGTAAATTGTGCCTGAATGACATCTTAAGACACATTTTCCTTCCGAGCACAGTACAAGATGGATATAACTAAGAACGTCCTTGTTACTTGACTTCTATGAAAGCGAGGAAAGGAAAGGCCATGTAGAAATTGGATCCCATTTACATAGAATGTGTTTCATTTTCCTTTCCTTTCCCTAGCTTTCTTAGCAACTAAACACAAGTTTACACTACTATTGGGATTTATTCTGCATAGAGGTGATACTCCTCAACTTTGCATCATACATTATACTTGTGTAATGCAGGAAGAGACTACTTCAATGCGGAAGGAGATACAGGAGCTCAGAACTAATGCCAAGATCTTCCAGCTTAGCAAGTGCACAGCCTGCACATTTACTCTCGATCTTCCCGCAGTCCATTTTATGTGCATGCACTCATTTCACCTTCGGTGCCTTGGAGACAACGAGAAAGAGTGCCCGGAGTGTGCACCGGAATACAGATCCATCTCAGAGACGAAAAGAAACTTGGAGCAAAATGCCAAAGATCCGGATCAGTTCTTCCAGCAAGTGAAGAGCTCGAAGGATGGGTTTTCTGTGATTGCTGACTACTTTAGCCGTGGCATACTGAGCAAAACGAGCATTTCCCCGCCGTAGACTAACAACACGCAGTTTCTTGTGAGGAAGATTTGGTTGATAGTACCATGCTGGTTGCAGTGTCTACTTTGTTATTTATCTCTATTTTGCAACTTCTCCAGATCTTTGTGGTGTGCGACAGCGATTGCTCTGGCTGCTGCTGTTCCCTTGCGGCCTTAGAAAGACTCTCTGCTGTACGTTAGTTGGAATTTATTTGTTGCGGCGAAAATAAGTGTAGGAAAAAAAAGTCGATAAAGTTACACTGACAAACTCTGCCAGGATGTGGAAATGGCAGAGAAGCAGAGACACGGTTTAAGTTGTCCGAGCGTTAATAGAGGATAAATATAGAGTGCTGCAATTTCCCTTTTATGCGTGGAAGTGTTTGATGTCATGTATCAGAGAGCAATCTGCTTTGGTTGATTTTTGTAGACATTATCGGAGCTTCATGTAGATGGGCTTTTCTGCGTGATTTGCATTGAGGAAGAAATACACAGACTCAGAATGTTTTTACTAGCTACAGTCTCCATAAATTCATTTTTTCTGTTCTTGCACCTTTTTTCAGTTAGAACATAGAAAAAAGAAATAGCTTGTTAATAACGATGTTCACGGTATCAGAATTGGTATCGGACCCTTCATATGCGTATTGGGATCATCGGTTTCAGCTTAGAGTATTGGATTTTTTTGGTATTGGAAATAATAAATTATTAGAATTTTAGAGAGAAAATTGTTTGTAAATTTAGCCATAATTTTAACGGTGCTGCTATTTAGGCTGCCGTGGGGTTGGCCTGCGGTCATGCGACGCGTCGAGGCCGGGGTGGGCCCGCGTTAGCAGGGAGGCCAATAGCTGGCCGTCACGCGGATGCGGGCCAGACCCGCGGGCGGTCAAAATAGACTTTCTGTAATTTTAAGGATTCCGTATGTCGGTCAAAATAGACTTTCTGTAATTTTAAGGATTCCGTATGTTGTTTCTTATGAGTTTTGAAATTGAAAGAAATGGTAGTTACCCTTACCAATTGGTTGTGATAGATAAGATTTATTCATACATATTTTTACAATCTTATTATGCTTTTACATTCTTGTTGATTGTTTTTCTCGTTCAATTATTTTTGCCAAATTGACTACAAAAGAGACATATCGGTGAGTATCGGTACCGGTCGATATCGGATCAGGTCATGCCAAATCGTATCGATCATATCTGATTGGTATCGACCGATACTGGAAACTATGGTTAATAAATGAATGTGATGCCAGTAATTTGTGTTTGAATGTGTAGGAAGTTGTGAAATGTTGTTAAAGCTAACTTTTGTGTAGCATTTTTCACAAGCGTATGTAACAATCTTGCGGGGTTGCTGTCGCAGAATCCCTCAATTCTGCGAGGCAGAGTGGATTCCCGCATAAATGAAGCTTCACATAATCGAAACTCCGTAAAATTGGGTTATCGCTGAATTAAAGAACACGTGCATTTAATACACTAACAACTTTGCCAAGTTGTCAAAACATGATTAAATGTGCCGACAGCTCTGCCAAACTATTAGCACTCAATTGACTGACAGCTCTGCCAAGCTGGCAACAGTCAATTGGCTGACGACTTTGACAAACTTTCATGTAAGCACTAGATGATGGCTCTGGCAAGTTGTCAGATAGCTGTAGAACTCCTCGACCCCGAAACAGCAATCACCCACATGGGTTGCTGCAGTGATGAGACATGCTGCAGCCAGCCAGGTGGCACATAACGAAGGCATCCAACACGGATTTCTGCCTCGTCGGAGGACATTCCCACACAAAACACGCACATGCCAAGGCTTTTGCTGCATGGGCTCTGCTATCTGGCCCGCGGGCGGGCCAGCCCGCCCGCCACGTGGCCCTCCCCCATTGGCCGGTCAACGGCGTGGGCTCCATGCTAACAGGGGGGCCAATGGGGGAGTGCCACGCAGGCGGGCGGGCTGGCTCGCCTGCGGGCAACAAAGCATTTCCGTTTGCTGCATAATCCCATAATCCTGTGAGACGATAAATATTTCCAATTGTTGCCTATAAATAGTCTATGCTATCCAACATTTGAAAAGGATTGGAGAGAGCTAAGGCTGCTTAAAGAGAGAGAGAGAGAGAGAGAGAGAGAGAGAGAGAGAGAGAGAGAGAGAGAGTTCAAGTGGGTATTGAGCACGAGATAGTGTTAATTCTTTAGCCGCAAGCAGAAAGAATGGTGTTCGATCATTAATGGAGCAAAGTGATAATGCGTCGATTAAGCCTCCATCATCACACATCTTAGAATCATATATTTGTAAAATAATTTTTCTGTTATATTTACATAACAAATCAATTGTAAATCAAAAAAATTCTTTTACATAAGAAAAAGTTTTCTTTGAAAGAAACAAATTTTGTTCTTTTTTTTAAAAACAAAAACAAGATGTCGACTTTGCTGGGGACTATCTATTTCACTGGCGAGAAGACCGTGATGTAGTCCAACACCAGTCTGATGGACATAAGCATCGACACGTTGGTCATCGAATTTGACCAACAAAAAGTTCGAAGAAGCTCTCTCTTGTAAACCAAACCCCCAACCATTCTCGCTCAGAATTAATTATAGCTAAACATGATAATATTATTAGTAATAATTGTAAATCACCAAATTCTTAATTACTTATCATTTGTCCTATTTATAAATTGCTTTTAACTAATTAGCATTTATTTCTCTCATTTACGAATTAAATCCAGTTAAGTAAATAACCTTTGTTACCTAACCTAAACCATTAACTAATTATTCCCTAATCACTCAATATAAATAATGTGTAGAAACTCATGACAGAGAAATATGTTTTCAGGAATGTTAGAATTTTGTTAGTCGTATATATTGTTAGGACTGTCAAAATTTTGACATTTATATAATGAATTAGGACTGTCAAATTTTGGCACTCCTTTATCATCCCAAATAGAACTGTTTCGATTTTGAAATTTGAAACTCCATTAATGGAGGTCGAAACTACATAACTAGTCCAAATGAGACTATCTAAGACATTATGCCAAAAAAAAAAAAGATTAAGGTTTAGGGATTTGGAATGGCAAAGGAAGAAGCCATTTTTATTATATATACTTAAAGTTGTGTTGCCCTAAACAATTTTTCAAGAACATTTCAGTAAATAATGTTTTTCATATTTGTGTTGCCTTCTAGTAAATTGTGTAGTGCACTTATTATTGGCCTTTATTTTTGGATGTCGTTATTGCTCCTAAAATATCATCTTGCACACTTCTTTAATTTTCTATTATTTAAATTCCAAATCTATCCTTTCATTAACATTATTGGCACTTTTAAAATGTCATCCTGCACTCATCACTCCATGTATGCATAAGTTAATGTCCGATTTAATGTAGAAATGGACTTCAAATTTAAATAATAGAAAATTAAAAAACTCTATAATGATATTTCAGACATAAATTTTCGTATGGAGGGAAGAAATTAGAGGTAATTCTATGTAAAGGGAAAACTTTGATGAATTGCAAGCAGTGGGATGAATCGCCAACTCAGTTGGCAAACAGAGAACGTCCAGCCAAAAGAGTTGGCAAAAAGTTGCACGTGGCCAGTGTCTACAAGGGCATAAAAGGATTCTAGCCAAGTTAGCAAGGTCTCCAGCCAAGTCACTTGGCGAAAGCAAATGCCAAGCCAAGTGACTTGGTGAAAAGTACATTCCAGCCAAGTCAGTTGGCGAGAAGTAAAGTCAAGCCAAGTCAGTTGGCGAAAACGAGGTGACTTGGCACAAAATGTGGCCAATTCAATATGTGTAAGTATCGGAGACTGTGATTGGGGTTGGAGACTGTGTAGGTCGGGAGGGAGACGGGGGTTGGAGACTGCGTAGGTAGGGTGTGGGTGTGGGAGACTGTCAATTTTGTTGGGATGGGAAGACTCCCTTCTATATAACCAACATCCCTCTCCCCTCTTTAACTAGCATCATCCAAAGTCTCTTCCATTTCCCCTCCATATCTAGAGTCTCTCCCATCTAATCCACATCCAGAGTCCCTTCTCATCCAAAGTTCTCCAGACACAAGTAAGAAGCAAAAAAGAAGAAGTAGTAATATGATTCTATTTTATTTGTTATTTTGTAAGTATTTATTTTTGTAAGCATATATAGTAGTAGGTAATGATAGTAGTTATGTTGGTAGATGGCTAACCAAAATGACGGACGTATACCTGGTGGACCGACTACTGACATCATTATCCAGGAACGTGTTAATCATATTTATAGTCAGATATTTAGTGGAGAGGTAATTTATTAAATTGTAAGTATCATAAGTAATATTTTTTTTCATATAATCATAATATATATATTTTATTTATAGTTGTTCGATTATGATCTTGCATTACGAACCTGGGAGCATGAAAATTGGCGAATTGAGAGAAATTACTAAACATGGGAGTTAAATACCGCCCAAAAAGCTTTGGTGCATTCATTTGGGTTCCACTAATTAGATAAAATTTTCAAATCCATGATAGAGATCTAATTTTAAGTCTCGTCGAACATTGGTGACCACAACGCAACACTTTTCAACTTCCAGTTGGCGAGATGACGATCAAACTGTGGGACACATCAAATATAGTAGGGTTACATATTAAAGGTGATCCTATATATTTTTGATGAGCAGTTATCTGCAGCTAATCTGATCAGGAGGTATCTTGGTGTTATGCCTCCATCGGATATGGGACGCAGCGATAAATTGAGGTTAACATTGCTTCGTGGCAACTTTATGGATCTAAATCATACTATTGACGACGAAGTTGAGGTAGACGAAATACGGGTATGTATTTTAATGTTAACGGTTATTTATTATTTATTTAATGTCGTCTTTGTGTAACATTTAATATTTTTAGGTTATTCGTACACTAGAGCGTATTTACTTTGTTTATGTGGTACAATATCTATTTTCCAACTCATCGGAAAATATGATAGATGTGCGACTTCTACCATTCTTGGATGATAGAAATCTTTGCAAAAACCAGAGAGCTACTCATGGTCGAAAGGTCGAGAGATTATGCAGGACATTGTGTCTCATATTGATCTACTGGGTCTTGGATGGGAGCCTAAAATGCCTGTAGTACATACATATATTCCACATGATTATCCAGCCGATAATGTGTCACTCCCAATTTCCGTTATACGTATTTTCGGTATACGTATACGGATTTCTGACATTTGTCAGGTGACCCGAATTTAGACTTGTCTTGCTTAGTCTTTGTTTGGTTCAACTTGGTTCTTCATGGCATGTGGCTTGACTTGGTTTGGTTTGGGTTGGTTTATTATGGCATTGGCTTGGTATATATACCAACTCTTTCTCTTTCCTCTCATTTATTTCTCCATTACTCCTCTCCTTCTCCGTTACACCTCATACCAAACCTAAGGCAAGTATACCTTGCTCTATGAAGAACATGATGGATCTCATTTTTGATTATTCTATTATCTTCTTGCATGATTCTAAGTATCTTTAGAACTTGAAACTTTTGGTTTTGATAGATAGATTTTTGTAGATCTAGGTTTTAAGTTTTTTTTTTATTTTTCTTGATTTTGATATCTAAAAACCTATTATTTCCAAAAAATAATGGTTCTATGTTGTGGGGAATTTAATTCTACCCAATTTTGGCTTTTGAATCGCGTGATTTCGATTTGTTTTGAGGAAATTATGATCGTTCTCGTGATCATAGTCCCCACACACCTTCGGTGTTGTCGGGACGATGAACAGTACCGTGCGTGCTTCGCGTGCCACGTGCCCGTGCTTCGCGTGCCGCGTGCCGTGCGCGCTTCACGGGACGCCCTCCCGTGCGCCGTGTAACCGTGCTCCGCGTGCCGTGGACAGTTTGGTCCACGCACGTCGTGCGTTTTGCGTGCCCGTACGTTTCGTTTGCCATGCGCCCGCGTGCCATGCATCCGTGCCCCGCACGTCGTGGCCAGTTTTGTCCATGCACACCACGTGTTTCGCTTGCCGTGTGCCCGTGCACCGTGCATCCATGCCTGCACGTTTATCATGTCGCGCGTCCGCTCGTTTCGCTTGCCGTGCGCCCGTGCGCCGTGCATCTGCGCCCGTGCGTTTCGTGTGCCACGCGCTTGCACATTTTGCTTTTTTCGTGCGTTTCGCTTGTCGCGCGCCCGTCCATGCGCCGTGGCTAGTTTTTTCCACGCGCGCCCGTACATTTTGTTTTTCGCACGCCCGCGCACACACACCGTTGCCAATTTTGTCCACGCTTGTCGTACGCTTCACGTGCCCGTGCGCGAATCTTTGTCGTACGATATCTAAATGCTGTTTTTGCCAGTTTAAACTATTTTGTAGCTAAAATCTTGTAAAACTCAAAACATAAAAGTTGTAGATCTTCGTCTTGGCTTCAAGAATCTTCCTGTCTCACTTTAACTGGAGTTCATATGCGACTGATAGTTTCAATCACCCATGGATGTTTTTGATCTTCTTTGCATATTTTTTGTACTTGGCCTAAATTGTGGCGACCCAGCTTGATAATCTTGGACTAGTAACTTGTACTTGGACATGATAATATGATCCCGTCTTGATAATATTGATATTAGCCCGTCGAGGTGCACTCCTGACAAGTATTATTGATATGACAAGTAAACCTGACATGACATGTATAACCTTGATTGCTGTTGCGACAACTATTTTCTGTCTTGCTAGTGTAACTTCTGTCTCGACTCTGTGGTTAATTTCCAGATTATGGTTGTACAAGCTACCTGTCTTGTCTAACGTCATGTCTAGGACTGGATTCCTGATTACCATGGTCAGAAATTTATAATGAATCTGACTAGGTTAAACGACTAGATTGATCAAGTAGCTCGTATAGAGAGGTTTTTCAATTACAGGCGATCCCGTTATCCCGGCCATACCTGTGGACTTGTGTCCTGCCGTTGAGTATGGCACATTTCCAACACACAGTCATGTGTTGCACTTATTGTATCATAAGTACTTAAGTACACCAGAAATCTTGATAACTCTTGTAACTTGATAACTCTCGTAACTTTCGCCTAGATAGTCTGCAAGGCTTGTGACTGTGAGAATATCTCAACTGCATCTTGTTAGTAACTAGGCCTATGATAACCCTAGTTAGCTAATGATAGCAAGCCGTAGGAGTTGAGTGGCCGTGCCTGAATGATTGTCTCATGCTTAACATGGGAATTATATTCCACCTCTTGTTCTTCCTGATGCAAGCAAGTATGTTCATTTAACTCTTGTCATTTATGTTACTATAATTATGTTCTCATATCAGTTCTTTTATATGCTGGTTTTAGTTCATAAGTGGAGACTCCCTTGTGGTACTTGCTCTTTCTGGGGTCTGACCCAGCTGGTTTTGTATGGCTAGATTTTGGAGTGATATCCGAGAATCTATAACTGCTTTCCAGCTAGATGGTGAACACCAGGAGTAACCGTGGCAACGAGTGGATTTTTTTATTTTGCTCTTCCACTCTAATGTAACTTATTCTTTTGAGACGTTTAGCCGCCGAGCACGTGTTAGCTCATGTTGAAACTTTATCTCTGTCTGCCTAAGGACTGTAACATGATTAGCGAATCCTAGGATTGATCATGTATGACTTAACTCTTGCTAGTCTTCGCATTTTGTATGACTACGTACTTTCATGATCATTTGAATATGTAATATTTGGGATGTCTTACTTGTGTATGTCTGATGATCTAACATCTTGTAACATCCATTTGCTTGCTTGAGATTAAGATACTAGGCTTGTTCTTGACCCCAAGAGACTGATGGATTGTAGATTAACTCTCATGCATCTAGACAGTCATGACTGTATTGCGAAGTGTGTTGCACTCCAATGTACATAGCTTGCTGTGTCTGTCTCCCGTTCTCCAGTATTTTGGTTCCGGAGTGTGACACATTGTTAGTCGGAGACAGTCCTGACGTCATAGGAGAGATGACAGAGAGGTCCTAAATCAATATATACTAGAGAGGTCCCTAATCAACAGTGTGCTGGAGAGATCCCTAGGCAGCAGTACTCCGGAGAGGACCCTAGTCAGCAGTATGCTGGAGAGGGCACTAGTCAGCAGTATGCTGGAGAGGATATTTCTCTACAATATGCTGGAGAGGGTACTAGCAAGCAGTATCATTATCCAGACACCTTGTCAGCTTTTCATTCATATGACCGACAGTTTTCGATTTTAGCAGCGAGTCATTTTCCAGATATGGCCTATTATACACAATTTTTTTTAAGTCCTTCAGCACCATGCCTACCAAGACTCAAGAGGTGTCAGAAGAGAAGGAGGAAGGAATACAAAGGACCGAAGAGGGCGACTAGGGCTCAGCCAGGGACACCTCAGGGATTACAGACTACTTAATCGGGGCTCTCGATAATTTATAAAAAATTTAAAAGTTTGTAACAATATTTGACTAGTACAATATTTGCAACAAAGTTTGAAATTAAAAGCTATTTTATATTTGATTGACTAGAAAAATATTTGGAAGAAAGTTCGAAAGTGTAAGCTATTTTTATTTCTTCTCAAGCCAAGTCAATTGGTTAAAAGTTCCCCTCAAGCCAACACACTTGGCTAAAAGTTTCCCATATAAGTGATTTGGCAAAACTTAATCCAGGACAAGTGAGTTGGCGAATACTTTCTCTCTAGCCAACTCACTTGGCAAAATTTTGCCACCTCTGCGTATACTGCTCTCAAGCCAATTGAGTTGGCGATCCATCCCCTAAATTGCAAAACTTTAAAAGTTTTTCCTTTCCATGCTATTTCTTACAACTTGTTCCTCTTATATGAAAAAAATCTGTATTTTAGAAGGGTTAATAACATCATCCTTATTTTAAATGAATTTTTCCCACTATTTACTTGGCAATTAAAAATATTTTTGAGACAAAGTCCCAATTCAAAAACTCCTCTCTTTTGCGCTCCACTCCCACTTTCGCTCCCCTCTATCCCATCCCATCCCCCATCCCCCCAAAAAAGAGAACTTTTGAGTAGCACCCCACTTTTTTTTACCCAAATTTAAGGTGCACCCCACACAATTGTCATAATGTAATACACACCCCACTTTTGACAAAAATCGTCCAAAAATTGACGGTCAATTGCTTTGACCCAATTTTTTTGACAAAAATATCCCTATTATCTTCTTCCCTGCCCCACCCCCTCCCTTTCTACCGCGGGAAGCCAGCATCCCCGTCGCGTCTCGCTGACAGCCACCCCCTCTCCGCCACCGCTGACCACCCTCCTCCACCGGTGACCACCTTCCTCGCCACGCAGCTGCTCACCGCTGTCATGCTGCTCGCCGCCGCAGCCGCACGCCGCTGACCCCCGCCATCGTCGGCACAGCCGCACGCCGCTAATCTCCATGCCGTTGCCCCCCCACATCGCTGACACCCCCACGCCGCTGACTCCCTGCTGAACGCACGCAACTGCCACGCTGCTGTCCTTGCTGATCGCTGGCGCCAGCGCCCCCTTCCCCGTGGAAGAAGCAGCGGAGGTCATCGTCTTTCTCAGCGAAGATGGAGACGAAGGAGGAGTGACTGTGGGGTATCCTTGGGAGGACCTTCCTCAACGGGGGACCGACGACGCATCGCTGTTCACGCAACTGGGTAAGAAGGGGACCAACCAGGACGCCATGATCGTCTGGGAGGTCTGATGCTTCCTCTTCTTCTTGATTTTTCTGTATAATTGCTTTGGTATATTTGCCATATTTGCTTGCTTGTGTTCGGTGGAGTTAAATTGGGATTAATTTAAAGATTGGAGTATTCAAATGAGATGATGATAACTGATGGTTATGAATTGATAATTTCCATTGGTGGTGCAATGCTCGCCGGTCCCTCTTCCATCAGCTCCACGCACGCTCGCCACTGGGGCTGGGAGGATTAGTGGTGCAATGCTCGCCAGAGGGAGGAAGGGTGGGAGAGAGAGAGAGTGTGTGTGGGGTTGAAGAAGACAATGATGGAGGAAGGGTATTTTTGTCAAAAAAATAGGACAATGCAGTTGACTGTTAATTTTGGACGATTTTCGTCAAAAGTAGGGGGTGTCTTACATTATGGCAATTGTGTGGGATGCACCTTGAATTTGGGTAAAAAAAGTGGGGTGCTACTAAAAAATTTTCAAAAAATAAAAATAAAATAAAATAAAATAAACACAAAATATCAAGAAATCATCCGACCAAGATGTTCTCTCCGGCGACGAGGAAATCCACATCGACGTCTCTCACCGCCGCCGCCCACCGCTCGCTAGCAGCTCCCGCCGTCCCCAACCGCCCATCCACCGGCACCCCCCGCTTCATGGTCCTCTCGCCTCTTCGTCTTCGCCAGGTCCCATTCTCTTTCTTCCCTCTTTTTGATCGCTTTCATTCTTCAACTTTCTTTCTTTAGACCCTTTCTCAAGCAGCTCAATTCTGTGTAGAATCCAATCGACGAAGCGAACGGAGAAGGCCGCTCTGAATGCCGGCTGGACCGACCCCGTCTATGTCGCGGAGTTCCCTTATGATAGGTTCCCAAATGGAACTGGTCTGGAATAGTAAAATAGTTGGAGTAATTTGACATTTCTATGTCAATTTTGAAGAAGAAATTTGAATGTTTTTTATTATGCTTTTTTTTCATGGAAAATATTTCCATCACAAATTTTCTACCAACTGTAGTGTTTGATAGCTTATATTTTCCACGAAATTATTTTCCAAAAAACTATCATTTCCATATTTTCTTCTAAAATGGTGGAAAATGAAACTTGTCCAACTCATAGGAAAATATCATTTTTCCATGAAAAATAATGACAATCAAACACCCAAATTAAGTTTTCCATAAGAAAATTTTAAATTCCATGGAATTTTTTCCTAGAAAAATAATTCTGTCGAATTAATTTCTTTTCCACATATTTTCTACTTTACAATCAAACACATATGTAGAAGAGAAATTTGGGAAGAATATCAAATATATTTGAACTAAAAAAAGTGCAGGAAAAGAAATTACAAAACTAGATCTAAAAACATTCCAAGACAAATGCAAGAGACTACAATTCCTCTCCTCCTCCTCATTCCCTATGCTACTCTCTATTTATAGAGATGAAACAACAAAATAAAATAGTGACTTTGCAGTGATGAGGTGGAGGCCATCTGTTGGAGATTGGTTGTAGAATGAGCTGTAGGATAACTATTGGTTGAGCTTTGTAAACTCTGATATTGAGCTCTCTTTTACTATAGCTTAGATACTAGAGCAAGCTGGAACTCATCCTTGAGTGTGTACTGAACTGTAACTAACATATTGAACCCTGACACTTCAGCTAACCAGAGAGTGTACTTATACAAAAATTATACAAAAAGGCTAATTCTAAGGGCACATCCCTTTTTCTGGGGGCTATCCCTTACTAGGGGACAACCCATGAAAGTGGAAGTTTTACTGGAGATAACCCAAAATTTACTTGGGGCTAGCTACCCCCCAAACCCTTTTTCCCACTTCATTTCCTCATTTCCTTTCTCTCTCTTCCAAATTCTCAAACCCTAAAATCCTATTCTCTTCTCCACAACTCCATTCCAAAAATTTTTAACCCTAAATTTCTTCTACATTCCTTTAAATCCAATCAATGACACCCAAGCCCAAACCCTCATCACAATCTAGGTATGTTTTTTTTTTTCTAATTATGGTATATTTTCTTTTCAAACACGACAAATCCTTTATTTTTCGTGAAACCCTAACCCTAGAATATGACAAAGTTTCGGTTTGGCCATTCTCGCCTCGATAGTCATACACGTCCACATTAGGACTGCAGGCACACTGGCAGTCCTAATGTGAAGGAGGACTACCAGTGTGTAACTCTCCAATCCCAAAATACGTATAAGACCAGGATACGGTACATGCCAGCAACACTTCACCAGTGGGCCAAATCTCAAAGTAAGCCCATTAGCGAAATGCTTAAGCTGTAAATCATGATAACAATCTAGCAATACAATACAAGTCACAGGTTCACAGCTAATCTCATCCACACAGAAAATAAGACACGAGATATCAAGTCCAATAAAATGATACTAATGAGAAAGATCTGTCCAATATGAATTAGAAATAATAACCGTGCGGGTAAGACATCCCGAAACCATAGTATAAAGAAATAAATAATCCACTACATGTCCACTGAAAAGAAAGAAAATGAAATAGCAAGTCTATAAATAAAGAGACATGTCTCAAGAGAAGTCTTCGACCGCTATCTCGTCCTCCTGCGAAGGTACGTCACCAGTCTCGACTCCAGAACCGTATACCTCCGGGTAGTCCTCGTCTCTAACTAAGCCTGGAGAGATTACCAGGTCCTTAGAGGACTAGCAAGACACATAATATACATGCCTACTGTACAGTAAACCTCACGCAAGAAATATAGGAATAACCAATCGAGGAAAGAATAACACGTAAAGAAACTCTATGGATGGTGACATGTCATGAGAATATAATATTAATCATGGGTAAAAACCATAGCTCGGGGAGGCACTAACAGTCCTATAATAGGTTCTCTATCGTAGCCCGGGGAGGCACTAACAATAGAGGTATAGCCACGGCTAATAAAATGTTCTCTCCTAAGGTACTAGGAAGCCAAGTCTATCTAGTCATGTCCAAATCAAGTACAAGTCAAACAGGTTAGAAAAACATGGCATATTCATAAAAGTACTATCACTAGACATGAACAAGATAATAAAGACAGAAAAGTAATATGGAAAATGAGTAAAAACTACGTGCACGTAAAACTAGAATAACCATGACATGGAACAGGAGAAATATGGACCAAGTGAAACATAAAATAATAGCAGTATAGAAAAGCATGTAAGTACTGTAAAGTTTGGCAAGGTGTACTTGTCTGGTTCCGTGATGTGAAGATGAAGTCTCGCTTCCGTGTCCACGCCTCCGGAATCCAATGCTCCTAAATAATTTATTTAACTACTTATAAATCTTATAACAGAAATTAATTAACTTAATTAGTGTTTTAAACTACTTTAACTATATTCAAATATCTCGTAGGACTACTTAAATTGTATAACATATATATGTGTCCAATGAGACCTCGGAACACAGTTTTAGGGTTTTCGACCTTCCAATTAATCGGTTATGACCCCACGTCAATAATACACTTAAAAATCATAAAAAATTCCTAAAAATAATATTTAAAACTATTTTCTATAGTATTAACTCTGAAATTCCAGAATTACGATCTATAAAGAATTATGTGACTAGTTGACTACTACGTCAGCTAGTCTACCCGAAACTCGTCATGAACATAGCCAATTACTCAAAATAGCTAAAATATCCAAAAATATATTTTATAAAGAATTTAAAGTACATTATATCTCAAAATTAATACATGAATACAAGAGTTAAGTTATGCTTCTAATTTGGAACATCCTAAGTCGGCAGATTACCCGAAAAAGCTAGTTTTGACCTATAATTTTTTCGACCAGATTTAAGTTGCTAAATTCGTGGAAAAGTACTTAAAAATTCTAATTTTTATATATGAACACACATAAAATTCAGTTTCAAAAATAACCACCAATAACTTATAGTTCCTTCACAACGGGGTTAAATTTGATCATACCGAAACATGAATATTACGACTATAAATCATGAAACTTTTATGGGTAAAAATATAAAAAAAAGTACCAAAATACTATTTTTATAGATTTAATAATAGAATTTCTACAGAATTATAGCATAGGTTTGAGATGGAAAAATTAGGTTTCTTACCAAAAGTCCTTGCTAGTTGGGTTGTGGAGGCTTCTCCTTGCCAAAGCTCCCACCTTTATTGCTATCCTTACTTGATAATCTTCTCTTAATGAGTTCGGAGGGGTTGGATGGAGAAGATAGAGTTTTTAGGGTTTGTTTGGTGGAGTTTGGATGGAAGAAGGATGAAAGAAGGAGTTTTTATGGAGGAAAAAGAGTTGTATGATGGAGGGGATGAAGATGATGGATTTGGATGGAGGAGGTGCTGCCAAAAGTTGGAGGTGGAGAGGGGGTTGGTCAGCTATGGAGAGGAAGAGGAAGGGAGAATTAAGTTAGGGTTAGGGTTTGGGTTAAGGTGATATACATATATGGGACTTTTGGGTTGCATGCATGAAAAGGAGTAGGAATACTATTCCTAATGAGATGTTCGGCCAAGGGGGGAGGTTTCTTGGGCGAACACTCCATGGTGGGGGTCCACTTGGTATGGTTTGGTTGTTTGGTGAGTTGGCTAATTGATTGGATTGAGGATTAAAAATGTCTTTCCTAATATAGACTAATTAAATCTATCTTATATAAATACAATCCAAATCTGAATTAAATATTAAATATATATATTTATTAATATATATATGAATGCCCAACATGCCTACATAGGTTTGGGTTGGACTTTGGGTCAAATATAAACTAATGCTAACTAAGATTACATTAGGATTACACGTAGACACTTTCTATAAATAGAAACTTTCCAAAATTAAAAACATATTAATAGTAATAAAATATATATACAAAATATATATCAACATGAAGGTATTTGAGAGTACTACATGTCTATTTAGATTTGGATTTGGTTTGGGTCAAGTCGGGGCTAAATTGGTACAACCGGATCTCCTAGAAAGTCAATAATCTAATAATTAAATAAATAAATCATCGGTGGGGGTTAGGTCACAACTTGGCCTAGTTTTCTTGTTAGAACACACCTATGGCTCGACCTTCCCTACCATGGCTAAAACACTAGTCAAAGCACATGTGTACACTATCCGTGTCACAATTCTTAGTCGTCTTGTACTTCAAATCTTAACCATGGCTAAGGTCATCTATAATAATAACTATTTAATCAAAAATATTCATAAATTCCATAAAATCCTATTTAAATCAAATAAATAATAAAAAATAATTCTAAAAATTTAGGGGTGTTACACAGTGGTCCTGCAGTCCTAAAATAATGTTGGACTGCTTGCCTTCTTGCAGTCCTCTATAATTATAGGACTTTATGTTGTCATGCTGTCTATTTTTTATATTATTTACTAACTGTATTCCTGTAGTCCTGCGGCCGCTTCCAAAAGAAAATGATCCACTGCGTCGACGCGTAAGGAATGCACTGCGGCCCATCCTCTTGAGAGACTTATAAGAATTTTCGAACCGCTCCCAGAAAGTGAAGTCACTAAAGCGACTGGCTGGTCTCAGATGAAGATACCGACTCTTCCTACTCGATCGAAGCAAGCAGCTCCTCCTAGTCCTCTATTTTCTTTCGATGACGACGTGCCTATTGTCCAACTCCACACATGTGACGGTTTCGGTCCTTCTTAGGAGCCTGTCCATCCGTCCGGTTGCTCATTGTTGTTGTCGTTTGACAACCATATTGCTTATAAAATATGGAAGAACCCGGTATGTATATTATGTTTGTAAGCTTCCATTTAATCTACTATATATATATTTCATAATTCTAATTTTATCCTGTTGTCTGACATACATAGGAGCTTTCGTATGCTTAGGGCCGTGAGCCACGGAAGAAGTCCAGGGGCTGACAGTTTGATAGTTTAGCGGAGGCCGTCCAGAACAAGATTATTTCGAACGGCTTGCAAAATTTGGCTCGATACGCCTACAGGACGATGGATAGTGCTCTTATATCAGCCTTCGTGGAGAGATGGCATCTAGAGACTAGCACATTTATCTCCCAGCAGGGGAGTTGACGATTACACTTGACGACGTCCATCAAATACTGGACCTCAACTGGTATAACAATATCATAGATTTTGTGTTAGTGAACCTTGGGGTTGAGGCTAATAGTTTTACAACCCTTCAAGACTTCAAGAAGTCCTACGGACTTTCTTTGTCATATTTGGAAGAGAATTTCATATAGACGGTGCCCGATGATGAAGAAACCGTTGACATAGTGAAACCGTTGACATGGTCGCCTGTGCGTACATCCTTTTCATACTAGGATCCGTCGGCCTTCCGGACAAGTTTGGAACCTCGATATATGCTAGGTATATTATGAATTTATCTGATGTGGATGACGTAGAAGACATATCTTGGGGAAGCGGTATACTAGCAAATCTTTACCGCGAGCTTGGTATAACATCCTGTGTCGGTACTAAGACAATGGCTAAATGCCAGACTCTACTCCATGTAAGGAAATTTCTAACCTTTTAATCTCATATACAAAATTTTGTTGTTAATTTGTTGACTATTCATTTAAAAATTATATATGCATGGATATACGAGCACTTTCCGTTGCTCAAGCGGGATGAGCTGAACCCAAACTATGGTGACCACCTTCCTAGAATGTGTCGATGGAGGCCAACTCAGTTAGAAACTAAAAATTATCAAACACTAGCAACCATTCGAAATGTACTTGATAATTTGGTACCAGAAGAGGTAATTTGTTGACTATTACTTGTTAGATTTCTTTTGCGGTTAATTTGTTGACTATTTTTTTTCCTGTTACTTTGTTGTCTATTTTTTTAATTTTTTCCTACAGTTAGTTTGGCATCCATACCGGGATTTACGGGAGAGTAGTCGATATCTGCAACCAGTAGCTTTATTTCATGGTATGATCACATGCTATGAAATCACGGAGCCTTACATGCTTGATCGAGTACTTCGTCAGTTTGGCTTCATACAAACTATGCCGAAGTGCACATTTAAGTTACTGGAGCCTCCGCATGGGACCCAACCTTTGAATTACAAACCGGTCGAATTCGACTGGGTTACAGACTTCTACTCTGAGTGGCAACGACATGTGCTTGGGGAAGCTGAAAGATAACCGATGAATGAAATGGCCGACTGCAGCGATGACTACATGTCGTACTTCTTGGTAGTCAGACATCCTAAGTTGTTGAACCCTAGCAAGCCAAGGCCCGTTGCTGTGGGAGCTCTAGGACCTCTTCTTTCAAAAAATGTCTTGTATGCTTCATTGGTGAATATGGTGAGTTTCGAATTTGTAGTCTTTAAAGATTCCCAAGTTTGTAGACTTAATGTATGTCGTATCATTTACATGCTATAAGGGTGAAACAATTGGCCAAATCCCTCCGTCAATGCTAGGGTGAGAACTGTGTCACAATCGCCAACGAGATGGAGCACATCAACGATAATGTAGATTTTCCCTTTATGTAAAATTGGAAGGCGCGCACGAAGGCCCGACATGATAACTAGTTATTTTTGGATATTTGTCTGTGTTTGGAATATTTGGATTTGTTTTGAATATTTGGATACGTTTGGATATTTGGATGTTTATATTTGGATATGTTTGGATGTGGACATGTATGTGATATAAATTTGGATATGGTTTGGTATGATTGCATATTTGGATATGTTTGGTGTCATTTTGATATGTTTGGTGTTATGTTGGTGTTATTTGGATATGTTTGGTGTTATTTGGACATGTTTGGGTGCTTATAATCTGTGAAACTCTCTGTACAATGAGTTTTAAGTAGGACTGTCATACACTTGGCAGTCCATCATGAAGCTAGGACTGCCAAGTGGCTTGCAGTCCTAGTTGAAACTCTCTGTACAGAGAGTTTCAACTAGGACTGCAAGCTTCATGGCAGTCCTTCATAAAGTTAGGACTGCCTAGAAGCTGGCACTCCAAATCCAAACTCTCTTCATAGAGAGTTTGGATTAGGACTGCCAGCTACTTGGCAATCCTAGCTTGATAAAGGACTGCCAAAAAGTTGGCAGTTCTACTTAAAACTCTCTGTACAGAAGAAGCTAGGACTGACAGCTTCTACCTTCATGAAGCTAGGACTGCCAAGAAGCTGGCAGTCCTAATCAAGGTTGTAAAAATCGCTAGTCGGTTGGCGGGGACTAGGGAGTAATCGGACTAGTCGGGGACTAGTCAGATTAGTCGATTTTGGATTATATATATATATATATATATATATATATATATATATATATATATATATATATATATATATATATATATATATATATGCAATAAAAAATATAATTATGCAATATATATCATATGTCATCAAAATATTAACTTAAGTACCCAAACTACAAAGTGAAAATGTCTTGTACATAATCCAAATTTCTCAAAAAGAAAAAGAGATAGATTAAAGTGCTCAATCATCAAGATATCATCGTGCTCATCCACTAATGGCACATCTCTTTCTTCATCAGACTCAAAGTCATCATCTCCATCATCTTCTTCGGTCTCCGAGATAAACTCTTCGTCATCAAGTTCTCTCGTGATCCTAGAGCTCCTCCTAGGTTCAAGTAGTTCGTTTGCTCCCACCGCTTGGTCAAGTACCTCCCATGTAGCTCCGGTGACGGGATCAACATCACTCTCATCATCCATCCCATCAACCAACCAATGTTGCGCATAAGTACAATCATCCGCTTGAAGGACATTTTTATCATCATTTACTATTTTCTTTTTATTGTGAATTTTGGAGTTGAATTGAACATACACCAACTTGTTCAATCTTTCCGAATCAAGTCTATTTCTCTTTTTTATGCACCTACAATATTTATATAGAATATTCTAATTAGTTACATGAAGAATATCAAAAACAATATGTAAAAAAATAAAATAAAAGTGACATACCCCTTCAAAAGTACTCCAATTTCTCTCACAACCCAATGAACTTGTGGTCAATGAGAGGATTCTAATTGCCATCTTCTTCAAGTTTGGTGCATTGCCACCATAATTACTCCACCACCCGGCTAGCATTTATTATCATACAAAAACATGTGAATAAGTACTTAGTCAATGAAGTAAAGTAATCAAGTGAGTTTAGGAGTCGAGACTTACCGGGATTAAATTCATTGACACCTTTAGTTTGATAAGAAAGTTCTGCTTGTTTTCTTCCAAACATTCCCATCAAATTCTTGTACATGATTAATTCTTCATCACTCACTTTCACTTGAGTGTTCAAGTCATCGGGAAAGAACTTCTCCACACAATCGAGAATAGCTTCCATACAAGCTACGTCATCTCCGATCTCTACCATATTCTTTGCAAAATAGTATGGATTAAGGAAATATCCCGCCAAGTGCAAATTATAGTCAAGCCTACCCTTGGATCTACTCTCGATAATGTCAAGTATCGGTTTATAATTCTTTTCAAGTCCACTATAGGCTTCCTCGTTGATCTCTTTTTTTGCCACTTCAAGTTCTTCATACAACCATTGCATAGATGGCCTATTACTATCAACAAGGCGGAGGACTTTCACCAATGGCCGAAAAACAATCAAGCATGAGTTCACCGACTTCCAAAAAGATAGGCTAACAACGGTTGCATATGCCACTTTTTCCTTCACACTTTTGGAATGTGAATTCTGGGCCCATTCTTTAGAAGCAAACATATGCCTTAGTGTTCCTTCTTCTCCACTAAGCTTTGCAAAGTAAGGTAGTTACTTGCAAATCGTGTGACTCCAGGTCGTACAATGTCACGCTTCTTTATCAGCTTTCTCATTATACTCAAGGTTGAGTGATGAGAATATATGAAGATAGTTAAGGCCCTTGCCTTATTAATTGCACTTGAACCTTGAAAGTTTACAAGTAAATAAGTAATGAAACAATCAAGTAATGAAGTAAATACATAACGAACTAGTTCTTTATGAGTCAAGACTTACCTTGGAAGTTTACCAATCGCCTCAAGCATAAGATTCACCGTATGTGTGGCACAAGAAGTCCAAAATAAATTAGGCCTTTTGGTAGCCATCAAAGTCGCCGCCGCCATGTTATTTGAAGCATTATCTGTCATAATTTGCACCACCTTCTCTTGTCCTACATCGTCAATGCATTTATCGACATACTCAAATATGTAGGCCCCCGTATAAGATGCATCAGAATCTTTCCTTGAAGAAATGAAAGAGATCCCTTCCCTAAAATGAACACACAAGTTCATAATGCTCCTCCTTTTGCGGTCGGTCCAAGCATCGGTCATAATAGAACAACCGGATATGGCCCACTCTTCTTCATGCTTTTTTAGAGAGTTCTTAACTCTCGACACCTCCGCATTCAAGCATGGGTCACTCAACCGATATCGACTTGGCGTAGGTAATCCTGGACCAAACTGTCCAATAGCCTCAGTCATTAGCTTAAAACTGTCATTTTGAATGGCGTTGAAAGGAATGCCACTCTCAATGACCCACCGTGCTATGTATTGTTGGGTATCCATCACCTTCTTCTTGTCCATCAACACCGTCAAATTAGCTTGCTTTGTAAACATTGTGGACTCGTCATTCTTTTCTGGGTTGATCTCCACAAATCTATCAATAGTAGACCTTTTTGGTCTCGTGACTTCTATGTCGGCATCCATTTCCATAGCATCATGTGATGTCGAAACTTCTTTTCTAAGTTCCGTCTCTTTATTTTGCTTTTGTGTCTTCTTCCTCTTAGCACCATCAAGTGCCTTTACACATGCTTGTATTGCTTCTTTGGAGCCTTTATTGCAAGCTTTCACATTTCCGGCATGACCGACTACATGACATTTGAGCCGGTAGATGCCTCCGGACACAATCTTTGAACAAAACTTGCATCGAACTCGATCTAATGCCTTCACATCCACAAGTTCACCATAATCCCATCCAACATCACCGGATGCACGTTTGAGAGCATTTTGGATGTTCAATTCACTTGCCATTTCACCAACATTGGAATTGGAAGCGGCCGATGAAGTAGTCATATCTATAAAACAATTAGATCATATCAAATATCACATATCAAATAATATATATATATATATATATATATATATATATATATATATATATATATATATTAGCAAAACAAATACATTAATTATATATATATTAGTGTTAGTGTTTTTTAAATAATTGTGTTCACTGTGTCTGTGTGCAGGAGATAAAAGAAATAAATACATGTGAGTGGGGACTCAGTGCTGCTGTTCACTAAGCAAAATAAAAAAATTTGCTGTAGTAGTGCTGTTCACTCAGTAGAAACCAGAAAACGACAAAAGTAGCACACCAAAGTAGCACTCATGTGAGTGGGGACTCAGTCCAGAACAAACCTTGAACAAAATACGTGGGGGAGTCAGTCCTGAGCAAAGTAGCACACCAAAATAACCCACTCATCCACAACAAAGTCCATCAGAGTCCCAAAAAAAAAATCATCCACAGCACAACAATGAGGAAACTCATCCACAGCAAAGTCCATCACAGTCCAAAGAAGCCAAAGGAAAAGCAAAAAGCAAAAAAAAGCAAAAAGCAAAAAAAGCTAAAATACTAGGTCGGTGTAGGAGCGTAAAAAGTGCTTCATAAGAATGAGTCAAAGATAAGGATCATTCTATTTCAAATCGATCCACTTTACGCCCGAAACAGGCTAATCATTTTACGTCCGGGTCAAAGCTAATGATTTTACGCCCAAGACAGGCTAGCCATTTTACGCTGGACAAAGCTGTCAAGTCTGCATTTAATGCAAAGTCTGACATGAAGATTTAATGATGGCATATATCACAGAAATCAAAGGGATTTGTTTTACACAGAGGCCCATTTGTCGTTTAATATGTGGACTGAGCCACTTTACGCTCATAATATGGCTTCTTTTACGCACGGAGACTATACGAGTTTTTACGCTCAACGGTTGACGTGTGCTAAGTTTATTTGGGCTACTTTTACGCTCAAGGTTATTTAACAACCACTTTACGCAGGAAGTCTACATCAGGGCTATTGTACGCCTAGTCTACTACTTTACGCTCAGGGTATATTTGGGTTGTTTTTACGCCCTATTCTAATTCAGAACGTGGTTTGCCTATATGGCTTTCATGCCACATATCTCGAAGAACGTGTGTGCGTGCATCCTATTCTTATTGAAATGATGGGACACGTGTCAACGTATGTAGAGGATGACTTCGGTCATGGGTGGCAGTTGTTAGCGTAAAGACGAACTTTTGCTGAGTTTTTACGCACAAGAAGCCAAGTCTATAAATAGACTGATTTTTCTCATATAGACAGACAGAGAGAAAGGAGAGAATACATAGAGATCAGAGCCCAGAGACTTTGATTTTTCGGAGCATTCTTCTTCAACTTTTCTTCCAGAACAGAGTGAAGCAAAGCAGAAAAGCATTCGGCCTCGCCATCAGTGCCCAAGTGCGTCGATACCTTTCTGGTGACTTAGTTCTTCCAATTGTTCATCTTCTAGCAGTGATCTTCATCATCATCGTATGGTCCAAGGAACAAAGTGATCATTTACAGATCAGACTTTAACAATACTTCCCAGAATCAAATTTGTACTTCTTGTACTTTTTTTGTTTTATTTTCAAAATCGATTTCAGGCATTTTGTTAAGTGAAACAATGGCGGCTCCGGCGCTGGAGTCGGTGGCTCTGCTGCTGCAGTTGGCAGGGAGCGGACGCTCGAGTTGGTGACTCTGCTACAGAAGTAAGTTTTTTTCTTTCTTCTTCTTCTTCGAACTCCTGTTCTTCTCCTTCTCCTTTCTTTTTTTTGGTTGGTGCTGTGTGATAAATTGAGATTTTGAAACGGAGGAGGAACGGGTCGGGTTTCCACTTCAACCATTTTTTTTGACTGTGGCCTAGTCAGCCGCCTAGGGCCGACCAACGCCTAGGGCCGACTAGTCGGCCGACTAGGCCGTTTTGGGGTCTTGGCCGATTTTCTGGCCGACCAGGGGGCTAGTCGAGGTGGGGGCGGCCGACTGCCGACTAATCCTCGACTAGTCGGCCGTCCAAGCCATTTTTTAACACTGGTCCTAATCCAAACTCTATGTGAAGAGAGTGTCCTAACCAAACTCTCTTCACAGAGAGTTTGGATTAGGACTGCCAGCTACTTGGCAGACATAGTTTGATGAAGGACTACTGTAAGCCCCCTGATTTTTGGATTTTATTTTTAATTATTTAGTTATTTTATATGGATATTTTAAATATTAATGTCAATAATAACTATGATAGTAGTTTACCGTTGCTTTGACTTTTGAAGCACAACAAATATTGTTTTCTCAAATCCAATTCCATATTAGAATTCTAGATTTGTCCACATTCAGTTTGATATATCATGTCCCATCAAAATTTGCTTTTCAACATTCTTTGGCTTCGCACAATTTCGGGTCAACTTAGGCTATTTGATCATTTATCGTAATTCTATGCCCAACTTCTAAATTGATTTCGGGATTTGACATAGATTGAAACCGTATGACCCAATAAATAGTTTTGATCCATTTTGAGTCTACAATGCACATGCCTAGGGTGTATCATCCAATTGAGTTTCCATGTACTACTTATTTGCAAATGGAACATGAGACTCATTAAATTAATTTTTGTGTCCAATTTGACTAGTAATGCTATCGGACCCTAACCTAGTCAACCCTACTAGTTAGAGCCTAACTAGGAGTACCAAAACAAGTATACATATATTTAAGAGAATTTTAAGGATTAATTTGCAGCCATATGCAATATTCCCTTATATCTTTGACTTGGTCAAACTACTACAACTTAGGAAACCTATTACTAATAATATAATTTGGAGAACCAAATCATATCCAAATTAGATCAAACTAAAACCCATGCCCTAATAATATAAATACAAACCCAACCCTAATATTTTCCTCTTTCTTCATAACTACCAACACCCCACATAGCCCCTACTTGCACGCAGCCACAACCTCCCAACCCGAAACCCTAGCCGACCCCTCTTTCTTCAAAAAATATAATTTTTCCTCGATTTCTCTGCCAACCACCACCACTCTTGCGACCCCGTCAATGTTCTCTTCCATCGTAGCAACTGTAGTAGCAACCTTGCAGCCATTAGAGAGGTGCACGACGTGCTACTTGGGCCGAAACTTCGTCGAATCGAAGTCTAAAATGTCACAACAAGGTTAGTCGGCTTGTAGATGGTTTCACCCACTTTTTCTCATCCGTTTCTCCACAAAAAAAATCTGAGAGTTATCTTTGTGTGTCTACTCCATCTCTAGTCCCTGGATCCCCTAGTTCCAAGCTGTTTGTCCGTGGCGTCGATTCTACGACAGGGTGTCCAGTACCGAAGAATTCTGTTGCGGGCCAGT